>JAVXUP010000143.1:0-272500 GCA_033070095.1 Escallonia herrerae
TATGTGGTTATTTTCTTAATTTTTATATGTAGTATTTAGTTTTCATATTAAAATCCCATGTGTGGTTATGTATATTGATTGGCTGTATTTTAAAACGTTAACAAATAGTAAAATTAAGGACTCTATAAAAAGAAATAGTTCGTCTCTAATTTGTAGATAAGCAATTTTTATGGGACGGACTAAAAAGAAAAATTGATCAAATTATGTGAAGCGAAGGGAGTATATATAGGTTTACCAAATATTGTATTCCATTGGAAACATAACGTCATAACATGTCACGCAAAGAAATTATCATTGCGTTTCTCGCTTCGCTCACTATATTATGTAGATGTAGATAGCCCAGTAATCGAGCCAATTTCGTATCAATTAATAAATTATATCGTAAAACTCTAAAAAAATGTATTAATGCAAATCACATAACATGAAATGATAATGAGATTAACATCTTTTGAAGAAATACATACTTTTGCTAGAACAATAATTGTTGGTAAGAGAGATTTTGCCAATCAAAACTTGTTTGGAGCTATAATTAAGACGAGCGTCAAATTTAATCACAATCAACTCAAGTAAAATATCAAAAAATTTTGTTATGATAACTCCTTTGTAACAATTTCAAGTAACTTGCCAAGGTTATAGTAGCATTCCAAAGCCAAGTCTCTTAACTTCAAAAGCTAGGTCAAGAGTTATTTAGGTTTGGAAATATCACGGTCCATTCTTATTGACGTTACAAATCGTTGTTTTAAAAAATTACTAACTTATCAAGATAGAAATAGGATATACAGCATGAAGTCTTATCATCTCATACACCGTTAAAAATCGAAAGCTTAATTAGATTGTCATGCAACTCTTAAGTAATATTTGCATATATATGTTTGCTTGATTCCTTTGAGCTGTAAGTTGAAAAAACATTGAGTAGATTGCTTTACAGTGTCGTCCCTGATATTTGTGTTACTTAAGCTTTTATTTTACATTATCAAGAAGCATTGAAATGAATATTTGCTTAGCATTGAAGTAAATGAATAGTCCCACAGGTGACATGTAACACTAAATAGCAAAAGAATAAAAATAAAAACTAAAAACAACAGTAGTTGTGATTAAAACAGGGAGGTGTTATTCTTATATCATTTTGAATTTTAGATCCTTAGATAAATTTTTTTATCATTTAGGTTGTGAGGGTTTTAATTGAAATAACAGATATAATTCTTCATAATTTATTATAAAGATGACGTAAAAATTTAGAGGAATTTGAGTTGTATTTCACGTTTAATAGGACTTATAAATATCTTATCACATACAAATAAGTTATTGACTTTGCAAATTTTTTTTAATAAGGTGACCAAATAATATCAAATTATTTTTATATAGGTCTTTTTATTCATGTAAAATGCATGTTGCGAGGACATTCCATGGATAAAGATATGTGCCCTTATTTTGGAATATTTTTGAGGTGCTATAGTCAAATTTAAGACCTAATATGAAAGTACATTCTTAAGCAGATTTTTGAAGGTTTGAATTTGCTTTCCACATCTCTTAGGTCTACTATTTGTCACAAAGTCATTGTTCTTACACACGATGAATGCCTTCAATTGGTATCTTTTCATCGATACTTCATTTTATCAAAACATAATGTATCTTTTTTATACCATGTTTTGTCAGGTTATACTTGTTAACTACTGATGCCAAAGAAGTGAGTTCGTAACTTACATGCAAGTGCCACAAAGAATATAGTACGAGTTAGCTACCAGATGTACAAAGTGGGACACTGTGAGGGTAGATTAAGGCAGAGAGCAAGGCTTCCTAAACAGGCCGTGAGGAATGACAGTGTTGTGAGGACGAGCTGAGGCGAATAAGGCCGACAGTCGACAGTCCAAGCTGAGGTCCAAGTCAGGGTGCAATGTCATGGTCCAATGTTGTGTCTAATTAAGTTTCTCTCTAGGATTATGTTGCTCTGAATTTTGGAGTGAGAAAGTGTTTTGTATCAAATTCGAATTGTGTCCAAAATGAAGTTTGAAGTACTCTTAATTATATGCAAAAATATGTCTGTGTCATCAGCTGACACGTGTCGTCTCTTAGGAGTGACACGTCACAAAGGGATCCACAAATTCCGGTCCTTCTTTGGGCTGTAGGTTCCTATATTCGCGCTGCTTGTCTCACACAACGTCACATTCCCTGTTTGAAAAGACTCACCACACAGCTTCAGCATGATTAGAGAATGCCTTTGTTCTAGCCACCTATCCAAAGCCTTTAATGAGTCCCATGGGGGGGGGGGGGGGGGCTTAAGAGACGCGGAGAACCTGACAGTAGTGTGGGAGGGTCCCTACGCTGGACTGCCAGGGTAACTAGGCACGATGTCCTCTGAAGACCTGCTCCCTTCTCGGAGTGACCCGGGGGTCATCGTTCTGGGGGCGTTGACGATCACCGGTAACATGAGTGCAACATGGTCACAGCTCAGGCATGCTTAGTGTCATGCAAGCCGCCCCAGGTGGAGGTAGTGTCTTTGAGAGCGAGCTTATCCCACTGTGAAGGGCTCTTATGTTGGAGCACTGCGAGCGGAGCCCCTCAGAATGTTACACGCTCCGAAGAGGGGGTCGAAGCATGTTCCACGTCTACGGCAGAGGTGTATGGTTTAGTGAATAGATTGACTTACACCGGGGGGCACGGTAGTGTGCTAGAGAGCCGGAGGCCGCGACTGTGTTAGTAGCGTGGCGCATGCGCACGAAAAATTGTGTGGTTCCCAGAGGCACATAACAGGGAGCAGCGCATGGTCGCGGTGACGAGTGTCTCAGAATAGAGCATGGTGCCAGGGGCATGTGTCTTGAAAGCAGGGCACGGGCACGACGACGTCATTTGTGGAAATGGGCATCGTGTTGGGGCCATGTAACACATGAATGGAGTACGAGGGTGTCGTAGAGTCAGTGCACAGGCGCAGGCGACAGGTGTCGTGGAGGCGACGCATGGGCGTGGGCGACGATGGGTGTTGTGGAGTTGGCACGTAGGCACGGGTGACAAGTGTTAGGGAGCCGGAGCACGGGTGACGATGGGTGTCGCGAGCTACGAGTGCTCAGCTTCGAGCGACGTAAAAGAGTGTGCATTGGTGGTGGTGGAGGTAGGCCGCTCCCCTAAAGAAAAAGGCCGCTGATCCCTAAAAGGGAAGGCTGGCCGACCCCTTAGGGAGGGGAAGGCTGTCGACCCTCAAAGGGGAAGGTTGGCCGACCCTCCAAAGGAAAAGATTGGCGCCAACCCCTCGAAGGGAAGGCCTCAGCCAACCCCCCGATGGAGAGGAACGATGACCCCTAAGAGGGAAGGCATGTGACCGATCGATGCCAAACGGGTTCATGTAAGTCGAGACACATGGACGCGTACACATGGACGCGTCATGGTAGCGACCATGAGACACACCGACATCGTCACATAAGGACCACATGACGTGAAAAAATAATTTTCTTAGCGAAAAAGAATCTTAAAAAAATGAAAAAAAGGAGAAAAGTGCATGTGACTTGGGTGTGCCCGTTTTGACCGTTTACGAGCATTGAAAATTGATCGTTGACTGTATCAACGTGTGACGTAAAACGGGAACCATAGTGGGCCCATGGGTATGGCCAAGATAGGTTGGGAACCATTATAAAGAGCTTGTAAAGTTTAGTAAATACATTTAAATTAAGCTAATAATTATAGGACGGGGGTTAGTCCACTTAAATGTTATTGAATGCACACATTAATCGCCACTCTTTTTTGTAATTGACCTGATTATAGTCAAAGTTGAGCTAAAGCTTATGCTTAAGTTTTTAGCAGTCAGGGATTGTTTGATAAAACTGAAACTTAAGGGTTGAAAAGTTAAACGCTGAATTCGTAAAACTGAAATTAGTGACTGAATTTTTACCACTGAAAAAAAGTTAACTTGTTTGGTAAGTAAAAAACAAACGTCTAAAAATTGATCAATTTACAAATTTATCTATTTTACAGAAATTATGCATTTATTTATGTATTTTATATATTCTCTTTTGCCAAAACTATGTTGGTGGTAGTGGTGGCAGTGGGGATGGAGTGATAATGGTGGTGGTGGCGACGACCAAAAGATGTCAATGATGATAGTGGTACATGAAGACGTGGTATTGGTAATTGTGGTGGTGGCAATAGGCAGATCGACATGGTAGTCATAATATTCATTGTAGTGTAGTAGATATTTAGCTGGTTTTGGCGGACTTGGACGTGGTGATGGCCGATAGTGCATGTGGTGGAGCTGCTGGTGCCCCTGTGGTGGCGGTGGTAGTGGCTAGATCGTGGGAATTGTGGTGGTGGTAGCAAAAGGGAATAATGGTTGTGGTGGTGGTTGTAGTGTGGTAGAGGCGGTGTTGCCAGCAAATAAATTGAGGCAGTATCATGGTAGTAAATATTATTTTTATGTAAAATTATATACAACAACTTTTAACTACCTCACTTAAAATCAAGTGGTATAATTAAGTAAATCCATCTCGACTTAAAATTTTAGTCTATTTTTGGTGGAAATAATTTTTTAACCGATAGAACGTTAAGCATTATTAAATGTAGTTAACTAAAAATTATTGAACTTTTTTAATTTTAAGTGCTTAATTGCGTTATCAAACACCTTACCGTATGCCGTTGGCTGCTTGTAGGATTGAATGGTCTAAAGAACTTGTTTCCCTACAAGAATACAAGCAACAGACTCAAACCCAAATACGATAGGACTTGTGCACTGCTTGACTAACAATGCTTCGGTTGGCTAGGCTTTCAAGGACATCCCGTCTGCCCAAGCACAAGTTGGCTTAGGAACACTCATCCTCCCTATGTACAAAGGCCTGCTACGTATTTATGTTACTAATGCAAGTTTCCATCTTGTGACTTAGACAATATTTCAGGCCACAATTTCGTTCATGGTAGGATACATGATTCCAACACCCCACCCGTTTTCTTACTTGTACACTTTCGCGATACATTTTCATCTGACGACAAAACACGCTCCTAGTTGTCCACTTGAAGTAGCAGATGTCAAAACTCCACCATCTGCCATTGAAACTCTACCATCTGCTAAAGGAGGATGGGCTAGTACTCCAAGAGCTCGGTCTCTCTATAAGGACTTCTCAACATGCACACTCTAACTGTCATCAAGCTACAAACTCTTCTCTTCCATTCATCTGCATATCACCTGCTTACGCTAAGCCTTGGTGCAAGCGCCTCAGGCATGGGACCTCCACGCATCACTAGTTTCAAGTGTACTTGCTTCTTTACGCCTTGGTCTATGCATCATCCAAGCCCTCACCTCCCATTGGGGCAACCACTACCCTTTCATCAAAACCTTTGAAATCTCCTCGTAAGCCTGGAGGCTCTTCACCCCTAACTTGTCACAAGAGGCATTGTCATGTGACACCAACCTCTACATGGATAGCAGACTCATAACAACTTGATTGGCGGTGTGCAGGGTGGCTTGAGCCGCACAAATTTTCCTCTTCCTATGAAATAACTCAGGCTCTGTTTTTTTTTTTCAGTTTTTAAAAAATTAAATTAAATTAAAGAGCAGTTTAATTATTATTTTTTTTTTACAAAAACAAGTGGATGTTTGATAACCCAGTTTTTTTATAGTTTTTCTTTGGGCGTTTGATAACCTAGTTTTTTTTGTGTGGTCGTTTGCAGTGGTGGAGCGTGGTGGTAGTGGCCGGCTGTGGTCGCCGTCTGCTACTGGTGGCAGGCGGCAGTTGTCGGCCGTGGGCGACGGTGGCCGCCGGCAGTCACCGGTGGTGGCCGCTGGCAGTCACTGGTGGTCTCAAAAAAAAAAAAAAACCAACACTAAAAAAAAACCCGTTTTTAGAGTTTTTAAAAACAGTATTGATTTAAAAACTGGGTTTTTAAATTGAAGGAAAAAAAAGAAACTGGTTACTAAACGCAACTTTTTTTTTTCCAGTTTCCAAAACTGAAAAAAAAAGCTGTGTCAAACATGGCCTCAATCTCTTGATTTAGCTTATTACCCCCCACGATGAAACATGATGGACCTCCCAAAGTGATCGCTGTCTAATTTTTGGATTCAAATGTTTCATGTTTATAATGACAGGGGGTTTAGTTCTCCTATCAAAACTGTAGGGTTATATTTGTCAAAAATGACAAACCTTAGCGTGTCGATGCTGTTTAGCCTATTTAGAAACTGAGAGTTTTTTTTCCCTAAATAATATCATTTTAATATTTAATTACCTATCTATTTTGAAGCTTATTTACCCGCATACCACAATTTTGGAAGTTACAGTTTAGAATCACGACTTTAAAGAAGAAAACCTGATTTAGAACAACGTTTTCATTTCCTTTTTCATTTTCTACATCATTTCTCAAAATTTAAGTAAACTCAAGAAAAGAAGAAACTGTAGGAAGAAATGGTGCATTAAAAACTGGATTTAGAACCACATTTCCTTGTTTAAAGTCGTAGTTCTAAACTGCGATTTCGAAAAGTATGGTACGTGGATAAATAAGTTTCAAAATAGAATAAAATGATAATGACCACAAAAAAAAAAAGGGTTTTAGTGTCGGAAATTTCCATCACAAAACGTTTTAGTGACTAAAAATTCCGTCACACATTTCCGTAGCGTAAAGTCTCGTCACTAAAAAGTTTGTGATGAAATTTATTGACTTCGCCGCGCCATCGGCGACGGAATTTAATGACAGAAGGTATTTTTAATTTCAAAAAAACATAAGCTTTTTTTAATTATTGTAAAAAATTATTGGTGACGAACAAGTCCGTCACATAAAAGGTAAATATTCCGTCACTAATTCCTTTTTGCGACGGATTTGGCCTTCACTATTGGTTTGCAAATTTTTTGGTTTTATGCATATAGTGACAAATCATAATTGTTGCTAAACTTAGAAAACAAAACAAGAATAGTTTTGCATGTTCTTTTCAAATCCCTTTTTTTTTTTCAAAACTTGTATACAATAAATCCATCAACACATCAAGTTACACAAAATCCATTACCACCTCAAGCTTCACAAAATCCATTACCATATCAACTCCACAAATCTGTAAACACATCAAACTCCAAGTCAAACACAATTCCTAAACTACTACAATGAAACGACAATCCTTGAACATGAAAATAAGTTGATGTTTGAAATATCAAGGAGAGAGGATTAGTTAGTCATTCAATTTCCATCCTCATCAAGGTCATACTTCTTGTTGGCATCCACACCATCATCGACATAATCCCCTATACTTCTGGATGGCTGCACAATCACATAAAAGATAAATTTAACTCACAATTGCTAAAAATCTATATCATAAATAATATGGTGAAGAGTCATGGATTCTATATGCCCAGACATAAACGTATTAGGCTACACTTAAATCATTCTTTAAGCGAGCTCATTATTTCAATTACCACCATGATAGAACCCACTCAAAATCCCCTCAACCCACACGTACACATATATACATGAATACGTACCTCAGTCTAATGTCCCTCGGCCTGACGTATCTTTGCTTCCTTATACTTTCGCATAAACTCCTCAAACAAATTATGCAGTTGCGACTTCTAGTGCTCGGGGATGGGGATATCCTCAGTCACATTTTGTGTGGCAGTGATACGTCTAAATTAACCTCCTACACTGCTCATCCTCGACCGTGGTGGTGCTCCGTGAGTTCTAAGGCCAACCACACGTCCCTTCTTGTCCAAGACATCTAGTACAGTGGACCATAGCTCCTCAACATCATCCTCAGAGGTCATTGCATGAGCACCTTCCACCTTCAACCTTAGACTTAAAGGCATCCTTACGGACAATGTAATGCATGTGTTGAAATAATTATACAGTTAAAAATACCACTCTATGTGCTAGCAAGGAAGGGGCAAAAATGATCCAAAGATTTCATAATCTATTTATATAAATGCGATATAGTGTGTTCCTAATTTACACTTTATGCATTAGACTATTCCTATTTACCGCTACACTTTTGGATTTAGGCATTAACTAATATATAAAGTGAAATGTTTTGGCTATTACCCTGATTTTCTCTGCTTTCTCTTTCACATATGGTTTGCCTTGCCTATTCTTCAGACGGTGGGTGTCCTCATAGACTAGTAGCTTGGCTTGGGCTTTAATCAGCGTTGGATTTTGTACATGCCTCCTACGCTCGAGGACAGGATGTGGCACAGAACCACCAGTATGGGAGGCACTATTTTTTGCGTGCACTCTTGCCTTGCTTAGATTTGTGTTCCCACTCCTCGTGTTTCCATTTATCCACCATCGAGGCCCAAATAGTAGGGGTTAGCCACTTAGGAGGGTGAGCTTTCCACATTCCCAAATCAGCTCCTTCCTCGCAACTTTTTTGCGCATGTGCCCTCGCTTCACATAACCACTTGTGATAATTTTGTTTTATGTGCTTGAAAAAAGCTCTCTTATCCTCTGCAAAGTCTAAAAATGTAAAAGAATCCTGCCACAATGCACGCAATAAAGTGAGACTTATTACGAACATAATTAAGTAATTAGTCTTGTATATCAAACACATCAACTCAACTTACAAGGAACCTATTCCAGATCTGCTCCTTTAGAACTACTTCGTCTTTTCAATCAGACCACACAGACCAAGGTCCTCTAATGCATGATTTCACAATACCACTTATTGATGTCCTTGCTTTGTCATTTCAATGCTATATTATTACATACATAAATATCAGAAAGAGAGCTAGAAAACAATAGAACTCAGTAAGCAATCATAAACAAATAAGATCAAAAAAATATTGAATTGGTATAGCAGAAGCAAACAATATCAAATACTACTGAGCAGGCCTGTACTTTCCATCAACAATCTCCAATGTTTCCTTCGGTTAACCTGCTCGACCTAACACACCGCGTATCAGACCTCGGCCGCGGCGAGGAGCTGTTACAATTAATGCAACACTGAAAAACAAACAAAGGGCAAAGGAAGAAATATAATTAAGTTATACTTATACCACTTGCACTTGCAGATGCAACTGGTGATGCCCCAGGCTGCATCACGTTAAGGCTAGCTGGGTCGAGGGGTTGCTTGATGCTCGGATCGGGTCCAATAATAGGTATCGATGCAGCTCGAGATCGTGCTCGATCCTGGGAGCTGATGGAGGGCTGCACAATGACTAAAACATAACAATTGATCAAAGAAAATTTTGAATACAATGAAATAATATAAACATATGTACTTGTGAAATATCAGTTGATAAACATGCATTTAACAAACAAAATTAAGCGAATCACATGACAGCTAGCTAATATGTCCACAAAATACTTAAAAATCATTGTCATTACAACATGTTTAATTAAACTCTTCATCTTCATCTTTTTTGTCTTCACCTTCTTCATTTTCATGTTCCTCTTTGTCTTCATCTTCTTCACCATCATCACTACTTGTCTCATGATCATGATAATGATCATACATTGCACTAATCTCGTCATCTCCTACTTCCTCTCCAACTTGACCCACTGCTTAAAGAGGCACATCGTCAATGCTCTCATTTACTCCAATAGGTAACAGAGCAGAAGCTTCATCCTCTTGGTATGTATCTGGAACTTCAACTTTCTTGGTCCTAATTATAAGAAATAACCATTTCATATTTATTTTTGAAATGGCATCAGCATAAAATACTTGTGAAGCATGAAAAAAAAAGATGAATGGGCCATTTGATGCCAGCCTTGATTTCATGTTTACATCGACAATCCCATGTCCACTGATACAAAAATTGGTTCTTGACGTAATGTCAAACCATATACATTTGAACATAACCAGTCGATTTTTCCTAGCAGAATACTCTGACTCAATGATCTCGGCAAGTTGTCCATAGAAATCTCAAGCAGTATCATTATAGCAGTCCTCTTTCACCAGAACACCACTATTTGCGTTTGTTTACCTTGGTCCTGTTCCTTTGTGTTAAACCTGAAGTCATTTACTACAAAACCTTTGTAACATAGCACGAGTTTATTAGGGCCCCAAGCAAGGTCTTTCAAACGAGCATCAACATGTTCGTTATTCCGCTGAACCTAAAACACCGTGTTTGAAAAAAAAAATCATATATTAAACGCGATATACAAATTATCATTCATCAACTATTTAGTTTCAATACTTATCCATAATTGAATCCATCTAACAAACTCCTTGTTACGTTTTTCTTCAAGTTCTTGATCAATATTGCTGGATTGCCAAATTCTGCTTCCTTATCGAACTCACTACAAATTACATAAATCATAGTTCTCTTACACTCATAAGCTTAATACATATAAGGGTAAAATTACTTACTCAATGAATTCTTGAGCTTCCGGGCAATTAAGAAGGGTGTATAATGATATGACATCATGCTCCTCATTACTTAAACAACAAGTAGAGTTAGATCCAAAATGGTGACCTAACTGGGTGGTGAATATTGATAATCGGCCTTCTAAATCTGTGAGTTGTTCCCCATCCTCATTAATTTTGACTCAGTCGATATAACCTTGTCTCAATGTCCGATTCAAAATAAGGTGAGGAAAATTAACAAGTTCCTCAACAATGTAGGCCTCTTCAATTGAACCCTCTACGCAAGCCTTATTACGAGAGAAAAGGTAATACGCCTAATTTTTTTTAATACATTTTTACTGAATTAAACTCAATTGCAAAGGTAATACGCAATATGAGAGAAAATAATGTAAAAAAGTACCTCTTAAATGGGTACATCCATCGATACTGCACCACTCCACCCACTTTAGCTTCATAAGCCAAATAAACAGGTAAGTGTTCCATTGAATCAAAAAGTGACGGTGGAAAGATCTTCTCGAGCTTGTAGATTGTATCTATAATACTTTTTTTTTTCCAGGATCTCCATATCTCTTACCTTAATGACTTTCAAACACAAATCACGAAATAAATGGGAAAGCTTGGTCAAAACTTCACATACTGGTTTAGGCATAAACTCGCAGATTGCAAGAGGAAGAAGTCTTTTCATAAAGACATGAAAATCATGGCTATTCATCCAGTAAAACTTACAATCAAACACATTGCAGCAACAAGATATATTTGTTGCGTAACCATCTGGGAGCTTCAATTTTTTGACCCATTGACATACTTGTTCTATCTGAACCTTATCTAATGTGTAAGATGCTTTTGACAATATAATCTTCCCATTAATCACTACAGGATGCAATTCAGTCCGCATGCCTATTCTCTGCAGATCTTTCCTTGCCTTTATGTTATCATTTGATTTCCCCTTGACATTCATAATTGTGTTAAATATATTGTGAAAGAAGTTCTTATCGATATGCATTACATCCAAATTGTGTCGAATAAGAAGTGTTGGCTAGTAGAATAACTCCCAAAAGATACTTTTTTCCTCCAATTGTGTGTTATCTCAAATCCTAAAATATTTTGATCTGCAAAACCTTTCCCAAAGGATGGTATATTCTCAAGTGCATTGACATATCCCAACCCCTCATCCCCAAGTAAAAGGTCTACCGTCATAACATGATGCTCAACTGTTTTGTCAAACTTGTCCTTTTGCTTTTGAAGAGGATGATCCTCGAGTAATATTTTTCGATGGCATCCGAAAAAATAAGGCTTGCCCCCGTACTTTAAGGTGAATCCCTCGTTTAAGTCCATGCAACAAGGACAAGCCAACTTACCATGCGTGCTCCAACCCGCCATAATCCCCAAAGCTGGAAAATCATTAATGGTCCATGTCACGACATCCCTCATTTAGAAGTTTTCCTTGAGAGATGCATCAAAGGTCAGAACACCCTAATCCCATGACATCTTGAGCTCATTAATTAACGCCTCAAATACACATCTACGTCTCTTCCATGGATTTTTGGCCCTGGAATGAGAAGTGACATAAACATGTGAGGCCTCTTCACGCACAAGTAAATGAGAATGTTATATGGAACAAGAAACACTGGCCAAGTAGAGTAAGGCGCGCTTGAGTGCCCAAATGGATTGAATCCATCGGTTGCTAACCCAAGTATCACATTTCGAGCATCTTCAACAAAAGTAGGGTGCATGCAATCAAAATGCTTCCATGCCTCTGCATCAACCAGATGACTCATGACACCATTTTGTTTGGGACGAGTGTCAACATACCTCATATGCTCAACTGTCTTCCGTGAGTAATATATCCTTTGAAGTCTTGGTGTAATAAAAAATATCGTAATATCTTCCAACCTATGTTCTTCCAACCTATTACAAATCGGACAATATTTTAAATCCTTATACACATTCCAAAATATTGCACAATCATTGTTGTACGCATGTATCTTCTCATACCCCAAACAAAAGTGTCATAACCATTTTCCTTGCATCATTGTACGACCGCGGTAGTTTTTCGTTATGTGGCAACAATTCATTCATAAAAGTCATCATAAGGTTAAATGCTTTTTCACTCATTCCACTCTCATACTTCAAGTGTAGTAACCTAGTTACCGCTGACAACCTACTATGCTTCGTGCCAAACCATATTGGCTCATCTGCTTCTCGGAGCAGATAGTAGAAATTTTGAGCCATATTATTAGGCTCAGCCGAATGATGATCATCATGATCAAACTCAGCACGACCTACATCAATTAACATGTCACGATACCTATTGCCTTCATCCGCTCCTTCATTTTGCATAATGGTAGAGGTTTGCCGCACCGGTGTTTCTTCTCCTGTTGAAACCATAAGGTATAGACATTCATAAATCCTTTTTGTTAAAGATCTAATCTAACATAAACAACCTCTTTCCACTCCAACAGATTGCAGCTTGCACACGGAGATCTAATCCTCCTGTCGTCCACAACATCAGGGTGGTTGTAGGCAAAATTGAGGAATTTAATCACTCCTTGTCTAAAATCCTCACTTGGTAAATCCCCGTTAATTCTCCTTGACATCCAACTTCTATCAACCGACATGATAACTTGAAAAGAAAGTAACTTACAACGGACATGATAACTCGTAATGATATTCAATAACGTAATATTACTCACACTACCCACACTTTAATGGCACGACAACAACTAACTGTTTATACACGCGGCGAGCCAAATTAAGTAAGTCGGCGAGTACCAAATACTACAAATGGAGGACTTGAAGTCCGTATCCACCCAGAGTTTCATCCCCCTTTACCCCACGTCAATGGAGGATGAAGATCCCATTCCTATCTACGCACAAAAACTTTTTGTCATGCTCGTTGAGTTTAAGCTACACCGTGTGTAGATATCTCATTCATTACTGATGAAATAGACAAACCACTTCCTGTATAATTGTATTCATGTGTTCTTTTTCAATCAATCCTTGTCACAAGTATAAGTTTGCTAAAAGTTATTTAAAAATTTCGGTAGTTTCACCTTGACCCCCCGTGATTTGTGGGAGCCAGTTGTTTATTGTTACTCTTTAATCACGGGTAGCAAACTGAAATGTCCTCTGGTGTCACTAACCTGAAATAAGAGTTTTGGGTTTCTCAAGAAGACTGAGATAAGAAGTTTTAGAACTTTTCAGTTTAGGATGTTCATTTGTAATTGGGAGGACATCATGGCATTTAAACTGTACTATTGGTCATATTTTTGGTTCAAGTCGTAGTTTGGTTCTTTTATTATTTCAGCGTGGAGCCTGTTTGTGAAAGTACTACTACTTCTTATTGACTTGGCAATTTTGTTTTCTGTCTTTCTTTTCCCCTATAAATTAACTTGCTTTTGCTGTTTTTCTGTAGGTTCGGGTCTTTTTTTTTTGTTGGTAATTTGTAACTATACGAGGTTCTTTTCTTTATTTGTTCTGTTGCTTTTAAGTATCTGTTCATTGTAAAGCTTTTACAAGAAATGAATTGGCTACAGAAAAGCTAGCCACTTAGGTCTACACAAAGGGTGCAGATTCATCATCTCTTGAGGTTCGTCCATGCTTCCTAGCCCACAAAATAATCCTAACAAATTAACTCCCCAATATATCGCCACAGCAGAATATGTATAGATCAATATGTATAAGATGCAGCGGCCGAGCCAGAAACTGGTGGGCACCTAATAGACAACAAATTGCACCGTATTACTAAAGCTCAACTGTCGTCAAAATGCAATTGCTTATTAAACCTAGCAAACATACATCTCTCAACATACTTCAGACCCTTCATGTCGGGTAGGATTGTAAGTAAGTAAGTAAGTAAGAAAACAATTTTTCATGTCAATCTTCATCCCTATGACGTGCACTCCCGTGTCAAACATCAGACAAGGCCTTGGTTCAGATAGCTATTCCGGTACTGGAGCAAAGAAAATCACTCGGTAAAAAAGCTTTGACACATTAGTTGAACAAGTTACAAGAAAAACCACCAAATTTATTATGAACACACGGGACACAATCATCATGAATCAGCATATGCCAAAACTACAGAGAACTAACAAAATTAGTGATGGTTGTTAAGAGAACAAGTGGTTGATTTATTTTCAAGAAACAACAAAAGTTAGATATAACTTGGATTGTTAATAAATGCAAGCCTAGATTCAAAGCTGAAAAAGCAGAGAGCGATAGACAATCAAGCAGATTTGCAGAGAAGACAGGGAATTATGAGATGAGATGTCCGCAGATGAATATTATGGGCATAAATCAAAGCAGAAGTCATCAACCCTAGAATGCAATTAGGAAAAATAAAACCAATACATTTTATAGAAATGATATACACCCATATATACTCACCTCGATCGACCAATGGTTGAGAAAACGCAGAAATTAGGGCTTGCAGCAATGGGTATGACAGCCACGGAAACATCGGCAGCAATGGGAACGGCACCCACAGCAGCGGCCGGAGTAAATGGGACTGTAGCAGCCGGAGCAAATGGGACGGCAGCCACGGCAGCGGCCAGAGCAAAGGGGACGACAGCCACGACCGCGGCGCAGCAATGGGGACGTCAGCCACGGTGATTCGCGAACAGGAAGAGGCATCGCTGGGCGCTGGGCGTTGCGCAGTTAGATGCCGGGGGAGGGGGACAACAGTGAGAGGTCGAGAGAGAAGAAAAGTTTCGAAGCAGTTGGCGCCTTGGCGGCTGTGAGAGATCAGAATGAGACAAAAAATTGAATATAAAATTAGGGTTAAATATTTTTATAACTTTAAAAGTCAATACAAAAATTAGGGTTAAGTGGTTTTATAACTCTAAAACTCAAAAAAAAAATATTAAAAAACACAATTAAAAAATGTGACCAGAAAATTCCATCACTAAAACTTCTAGGGACCGAAAAATTGGTCACTGAATCTAACTTAACTTTTACAGCATAACATTAGCTTGATGGGTGACGGAATTTCTGTGACAGAGTTAAATTCTGTCAATAAAATTTTATTTTTTTTTGTTGTGAATTAAGTATTAAAATGATATTATTTAAAAAAAAACTCAGGAAACTAGTATCAACACACTATGCACTAGTGTTTTGTATTTTGGATCATTTACATGTAGTCCACCCTATGTACTATTAACTAGCTGATTCAAAAGGTAAAATCACACACAAAAATGTAATTAGCTAGCCAACCAAAAAAATAAAAAAAAATAGATTAAAATAGTGAAGCTATCCATAAACAAACTCCAGCCCATATAGGGTCTTCCTGTGTCAGACATTATTACTCCAATGGGAAGCAGACACTTAACTCAAGATGCACAAAAATGTACATCAAATGCATTGATGATTTATATTTATGGAAAGCCTTGGCGTCACGCCTTTTGTCCGGGTAAACATTATACCTGCGTGTATACGACGTGTACCCACTAACATCGGAGTACATAGCATGTGCACACTACTACTAGCAAGTGAGTGGCGTGACACAATGTTAACAATTCTGGATTCCCATCTTGTCCTTTGTCAGGTTTACTGGCCCATGTGCTCCACTGCACTGCAGGCCTAGAAATTCAAATACGGAACACCGCCAACCAAATATATATAGCCGAAGCGTCGTCCTTCTCAGCAGTTGAGCTTAATTTTTAACATGTTCCTTGTGTCATGACAATGGAAGATGGGCTGGGCTGGCTGCCCCAATTCGACCTTATCCCCGAGATCTGGCACGTATTAGAGATCTGACAAGTCACTCGTACTTATATCCCGTGCGGTCTGAAATGGATGTGTTTTGAAATGCCAAATTTTACTTAAGAATTCTTCACGTCTTTACATATAGTCTTCCTCTATTTCGATTTTACCTTATGAAAATAAAGTAATTAACATTTTTCGCACGACATACTTCCCATTTGTATACAAACAAGTTTTGATAATTAGGAATACAAGGGTGCCACCTCTATATACAACAGAATCCAGTATGGCCCGGTGATAACACCACTAATATTTTCTGGCCCAAACAAGCGGGGAAAAAAAAAAAAAGAAGGAACAAACATAGTAAAAGCCTCCACGCTCCTCTCCAAGGGCACCCGAAAGAAAACTTACAAGAACCCTAAAGTTTTAAGACCAATTAATAGGCAAGAAGGAAAAATTAAGAAAAAGGATAAAGTGTAGGTGGTCCTCTATATATTACTTTTATCAAAGTTAACCAATGGAGCTTCCATTATTGAACACGGAGCACTGGTGCGGCGGCCTGGAAAGCTGACCCCCCGCACTCGCCGGGCACGCCGTTAGCCCCACTCGTGGCACCATGCAATTGTAAGCCAAGCAAACGGATGCGGACTCGGGCAGCACCGACCCGGATTCCAACGGGAACCGGGTTATGTAATTGTGCTGCAAGTAAAGCGTCTTGGTGCTGCCGCTGTACACGCTGTTCACGTACTCCTCCGGCACCGTCCCGACCAGATGGTTGTTGTTCAGAAAAAGGGTCTCCACTCCCGCCAAAACGCTGGATATTTCGCCCGTGAGGAAGTTGTGGCTGAGGTCCACTATGGATCCTGAGCCGTACAAGGAAATGGAGATCGACGGCGGTGATGACGGGTTCGGGAGGAGGGAAGGTGGGACCCCGCCGGACAGATTGTTCCGTTGGAGGAGCATTGATGAGAGGGAGGGGCGAAAGAGTGAGGGCGGGATGGTCCCACTGAACCTGTTCATGCTTAAGTCGAGGTACACTAACTCCGAGAGTGACTCCAAGCCGTTGAGCGGGCCCCACATCGAATTCATCGATGCCGACAAGTACCGGAGCGTCAACGGCATCCGGTTCGGCAGCGTCCCAGATAAGCCGTTATTTTTCAAGTCCAGGTGGAGGAGCTGAGCAGGCAGCTCGGGGAGATCCCCATATAGCCTGTTCGAGGCTAGCACCAGCACCCTCAGCTGAGTAAGCCCGGAGAGATCTGCAACTGGCCCCGCGAGCTGGTTGCAACTGAGATCAAGCGTGTGAAGATTCGGGAGGGTTAACAGCGTCTCGGGTATGGCACCCGTTAACCGGTTTTTTGTAAGGGAAACGACCCGGAGGTTCTTGAGTGAATCCAGTTGGGAGGGAATGGGACCGGTGACAATGCCGGAGAAGAGAATGAGCTGGGTCAGCTCGGTTAGATTGGATATGGAAGGGGAGAGGGAGCCGGAGAGGCCGGGGGAATCGGAGAGGCCGGTGCCTAGCGTGAGAGTGGTGACTCGCTGGCCGGAAACGGAACCGGGTTGGACGGAGCATGTGACGCCGGCGAAGGATGAGCAAGGATCGGGGGCGGAGAAGTCCCAGGTGGAGAAGAAGTTGGTGCCGGGGCGAGAAGAAAGGTCGGTAAGGGAGTTTTTGATGTCACGCAGAGCAGCAAGGTCGTTGGGGCTGATGCGCTGTGGGTGATGAAATTGTTGCGAAGTTGGACGACAAAAGAGAAGCAGAGAAACGAGGAACAACAGAGCGTGATGTAACTGGGTCATTTTCTGCTCTGCCTTTCCGCCGGCAGAATGAAGAGAATATTTGGGGTTGAAAAGGGCAAAAACAGGAGGGGTCTTTTGCTTTTGGGAAGGAATGTAAGGCCAAGGGGGGAGCGGGGGGTAGAGCGCAAGTCCAGTGGCTAGCGGTTGCAAGTAGCTTCACATGTAGAGATGCGTGCGCGGAGGTGAGAAAGGTGGGGTATATGGGTAATGGCAGAAACGGTTGGTTGATATATCAGACAGCGACGTACGAGTACTGAGATTACATAAGGGACTCGCCTCATTTTGCTCTGTTTTCCTTTTTTAACTGTTTCGTCACCCAGCTGGATTCTGACTTCTGACGGTTATTTTACACGCTTTCTTTGTTTTATCCTTTTTACTTAACTTTTGTGAAGAGTATTTTCCTGACTCCATCAAGTTTGCTCTTGTGAAATACTAAAGAACCGGTAATAATAAAAAAATCATTGCAATTGCAGCCAAACGAACCACCTTCGAAAACCCCTTTGTCTGCAAGCTTTGTTCCTTTTTTCAAACTCCGTTTGTTCACGCACAATTACACATTGTGTCTTACTACTTTTTCAGAATTCTATATTGTTAGCCATCTCTGACTTAAATATCGGAGCATTCACCAGCGGAACCCCATCGGCGGTCACTCCGTATTCTCTTTTGCAGGCCTAGTTTCTGGTTTGGTTCCCGATCCAGTTTTCAGTTGGAACAGATTGGTGCCATCCGTGGGACCCTCAGGGAACATGGCCAATCATTCTTCATCTGACGACTCTTCATGCAGTCGTTCTCAAAACTGTCATAGCTCACGTTGACTTAGTCGTTCTCGCGACCAATGTTCAACACCTTCACATCGACGTGCCAGTTCTACAGATGATGTCCACATCAATGTGACATCTACCACTCTCGAATCAAAGACCAGATCTTAGAAAAACAAGTCTCCAACATCTACTCTGAAAAACGGCAACCTTTGTCATCGTTTGAACCTTCGACTATTTAAAACACCCATGCCGACCTTACAAAAGAGATCCACGAACTGAAAGATGTCATAAACACTCTTCAAAGAAAGCTCGACATGACAGTGGATCCACCGTCTATCCACCATTCTCATCTTGACCCTAGCGACCTTCGTCTCCGTCTCACCTCTAGATCAAGCTACGGCAGCAAATATAGATCGGTGGCCGATCCGACATTCAATCCCAAGGAGAAAGGCGGAGAACACACAACCAGGAGTTGATCATGCTATCGTCGTGATCCATGAGCCGAAGACAGTACTGAGTCCTCTCTCGAACAGGTCGCCATAGCTGAGACCCCTTGAAGATCTATACGTAAAAAGAGGACGCCTAAGTTTCGTTCCCAACACTACAAGAAAAAAGGCTTTTAGCAATGGAGAAATCCGTCGCTAAAAGCCAAAAATCAGTCGCTAAAAATTCCCCGTATAAAAGCCCGTTACTAAAAGTTTGGCGACGGAATTTTCAATCCGTCGTCTAATATTACACTTTTTCCGACGAAGTTATTTATTAATTAGCGACAGAATATCCATCGCTAATTATATTTTACGTATTTTAATTTATTTTCTGTTTTGTAAAATTTGCGACGAAATAAATGTTTTAGCGACAGAACATTCTGTCGCTAAATAAATTTTTTGGCAACCAAAAATTTCGTTGCTAAAAAACTGATAGTAGAAACACTTTTAGCGACGGAGTTAATCCGTCGCCAAAAGTAAAAAAAAAATAATTTTTTTATTTTTCAATTACCCAGACCTATAATAAAGATTTCAATTCTCAGCAACACACAATAATCAATACACAAAGAAATATATACAATCAATTCTAAAAATGTTTATTATAAAAAATACTCATGATGTACAAGCCAGTGGGGGGGGACAAGCTGGGACCGGGCATGAGAAGGGGCTCATCAGGGGTTGCCGAGTCCCGGATATGGATCCTGCTGATCTGGGGCCGGCTCGGCATGTTCAGCAGAGGTACCTTGCTGATCCTGCTCCCCAATCATCCTCAACACCACTGTAGCAATGCGCTGGATCTCCTCGTCATCCAACGAATGCCGAGGAGTCGGTGTCTGTGGAGGCGCAGCGGGGGTGAGGACGCTCCTATCACAGCACGAGCAGTCGTGCTAGGCAGGCCGCGTATACGGCCTTTCGGTCGATTGACGACCTCCTGCACATCCAGCCATCGCTTCAATGCCCTAGTAGTCGCACTCGTACTAGTGGACGCTGATGGTTGTCCGGACTGCTGCTCGGACCCCCTAAGCTGTTCATACGAGGCCTGCAAAAACAGTGATTTAAAGATATGTTAGGGCATTAATTAACGCAACAGACATTGAGGATAGAAAGACAAAAAAATAACAACTTAAACAAATTGACTTACATCGATCCGCCGGGCAATATCTGAAACATAGTCGCCAGCCTGGTGCACCTCGTCCTTATCCTTCTTCCGCACGTGCGTCTGATTATACGTCAAAGCTATGACCTCATCATCCTCCAGATCTGGGTTCTGGACCGTATTCATGTGTCGGACGATGTCGTGTGGCACCGACCCCCCCGTGTGTGTCGGATCTCTGTTCTGTCTGTTCTCGACCCTGCTCTTACTCTTGGTGTCCCAGCCTGGATCCGCAGCCCACCGATCTATCATCTCCCCCATACAGTCGGAGATATCCAATGTGGGGGATATGTCTTCATCTCCGTTAATGGGGCATCCTCGAGCAGCATCTTCTTCGCCCGGTCTCGTGCGTCATGGAGCCATCGACAATAATTCTTGCCGATGTAAGCAAAAAAGGCCTGCCGCCCCAGTGCCTGCTGATCAGGCGAGTCAAACGTGAACCCCTCCTGTAAGGCATTCAATAACACAAATTAACTACAGAAAACAAACTCTAATTAAACAAATACTATCGTAGAAAAAAATACTTCACTGTACCAGCCACTCCTTCCATAGGGACTCCCTCGCAACGGCATCCCAGTCCTTCCAGTACAGGCGTGGCTCGAAGAATCGACCCTTCACAAGAACGCCGATCTTCGTCCTCGCCTGATTCTCCAAGATCCTGCCAAAGAAGTAAATAAATAAATTAATACAGTTCAAATATAAATTAACACCCCAAAGTTTTAAATATAAGGCATGATGTGATTTTTTTACTTACAGGCCCTCCTGGGTGAGCGTAACTCTCTGTTTACACTGTGGGTCGATGCGTACCCCGCATGTCGGGCCACGGCCTCGTCGAGATCCTACAAAACATAGACATTAATACAGTTCAAATATACTTTAAATATAAGGCTAGCAAAAATGTACTAAACACCGTTATCAACTATACCTGAGGTAGAACCCACGGAAGAAGGAGAATCAGCGTGCGTGTGGGATGAATCTGCATCGAGCTGGGGCGACGGCTGGGCTTGAGGCTGGGGCTGGGGCCCCATCCGCTGTACGTGAGCACTCTGTGCCTCGTCATCAGTGGGCAATGATGAGGTGGGACCCACCGGGGAGGAAGCAGCTCGGCGTCCAACCCGGCCACGAATAGCCCGTATCCTATCCATATCTGACTTCGTATAGATAAATTACAAATGCATGAACACATTAAAAATAATAATTTGGCAGAAATCATCATCGGCACTATATATATATATATATATGAACGGAGGTGCAAAAACACATCAATATGAACCAAGTTCTAAAATGTTACTACATTTTTTCCCGGTTTGTTACAACATTACAAGTCAATCATTTTCAGTTTGAGAATCATCATCATCTTTATCACTTTCCTCGTCGTCTTCTTCATCTTCTAATTCATCTTCTTCATTAGTAGACTCAGTCACATCATCTCCAACACTTTCCACATCTTTCGCGTCATCATCTACGACTTCTTCTCCTACATGAAGTGTTGTTGGAAGAGGAAGATCTTCCTCCTTGTTGTTGACCTCAACAGGGAACAAGACAGGTGGTTGGTCGGCTTGAAAAAAGTCTAGCTCACTGTCATATGTCATGGGCAATTTCTTGGACTTGATAATTGTATACCAATGAGATTTGGGATTAACGATGTCCTCATTGTAAAGACTTGTACAACTTGACTAGCAAACACAAAGGGCTCGTCTGATGCAAGTCTTGACTTGACATTGACATCTACAATCCCTTGAGAGCTAACACGGATTCCTCTACTGCATGTGACATCGAACCACGTACACTTGAACATTACCAGGCAGTTTTGGAAACCCAGATATGTTAGCTCAACAATCTCATCTAGCTCTCCTTAAAAGTCCATGCAATTCTCTACATAACAGTCGCCGTTGACCAAGACTCCACTGTTTTGGGTTTGTTTTGTTCGGTCATCATCTTTTACGTTAAACCTAAACCCGTTGATGATATAGCCTCCATGACAGGATGTTTGTTTGTTAGGGCCTTCAGCTAGTAATTTCAAGCAGGAGGCCACTGGTCTATCCATTGACTGAACCTATTGTAGATGACGGTAAAAATTAAGCTAAAATATGTTTACTAATTGGCCACGAAACTGTATACAACACATATTATAATTTCGTTAAACAATCTTACACGCCTTCTGAACCAATGTACAAATTGTGATTTCCGATGAGATTCAAGTCCAGCGGGATCAGTGATTAAAGATTCTGTATCGAACTCACTGCAAATAATGTAACTGCAATCTTATCACACACTTTCAATTATGTACAACAATGTAAGTGAATTAAGGCTTTAACCTAAATTCAGCAACCAACCATTCAACTAATTCATTCATATATCTCAATCCAATTAGGTCCCATCCTCTGTCAACAATCTCAATTCTTAAATTCTCAATGCACAGTCAACAATCTCAATTCCCAATACCTCATAAAGGGGGTCGGTATGGTGTCCGACACCTCCGGAGACGTCCGAAGACATTGATTTATTTTTTAAATGCCGGACACCGTGTCTATCATCCCTTGAAGAGGTTCCGGACACCTCTTGAAGAGGTGTCTACAAGTATAAAGCCAAAATGTGACATTTTGGTGTCGGTGTCGATCAGACGCAATGTCCGTGACCTACCGACTCCTCGACACCTCATCGACACATCCGAAAACGTGTCTAAAACCTCCGAACACGTGTCCGACACGTCTGAAGTCATTGATTTATTTTTTAAATGCCGAACACCGTGTCCGTCACCCCTTGAAGAGGTGTCCACAAGTAAAGCCAAAATGTGACATTTTTTGGTGTTGGTGTCGATCAGACAGGGTGTCTGTGACCTATCGACACGTCATCGACACATCCGGACACGTGTCCGACACCTCTCAGCGGTGTTCGAAGATATTATTTTTTTAATTTTCGGACACCGTGTCGGACACCATTCGAAGAGGTGCTGGACACCCATTGAAGATGTGTCCACAAGTATAAAGCTAAAATATGTTGTTTCGATGTCGGCGTTGATCGGACGTGTCCGTGTCTGTGCTACCTAACGGGGATCTCAATTCAATTGGGTCTCATCCTCCATCAACAATCTCAATTCTCAAATGCTCAATGCAATAAAAATCACACATTCAATCCAATTAGGTCCCATCCTCCGTCAACAATCTCAATATCTCAAATGCTCAATGCACAATTAACAATCTAAAATCATCAATTACACGACCTAAAATCATCAATTAATAATCTCATTTACTTCAAATGCACAGCTAATAACCTAAAATCATTGATCAACAATCACAATTCTCAAATGCACAATTAACTACCTAAAGTTATCAAACAAATGATTAATGTTCAAATTGGAAAAATTTGTTCAAAATGCACATATCCGATGCACTTGAATTATTTCAATTTGGGGTTCAATTCAATTAGGGCAATTAATTTAGGGTTCAATTAGGGGGTTCAGTTACTTCAATTTAGGGTTCAATTAGGGAGTTCTATTAGTTCAATTTAGGGTGTGGTTGAATTGGGGCATTCAATTTGGGTTTAATTAGGGGGTTTAATTAGTTCAATTTAGGGTTCAATTGGATTTAGGGCATTCCGAGCGGATTAGGTCATTCAATTTAGGATTTAATTACTTCAATTTAGGGTTCAATTAATTCAATTTAGGGGTTGGTTGAATTGGGACATTCAATTTAGGGTTCAATTAGGGGGTTCAATAAGTTCAATTTAGTGTTCGGTTGGATTAGGGCATTCAATTTAGGTTTCAATTAGGGGTTCAATTTAGGGTTCGGTTGAATTAGGGCATTCAATTTAGGGTTCAATTAGTTAAATTTAGGATTCAATTCGATTAAGGCATTCAATTTAGGGTTTAATTAAGGTGTTCAATTACTTCAATTAGGGGGTTCTATTAGTTCAATTTAGGGTTCGGTTGAATTTGGGCATTCAATTTAGGATTCAATTAAGGGGTTCAATTAGTTCAATTTAGGGTCCGATTGGATCAGGACATTCAATTTAGGGTTAAAAATACACACTATTTCAGAAAATTGTAAACTTTTACTACAAATTCTAACATAATCTAAAGTATCTTATCAACAGATTACCACGGAACAACTTAGCTGATCACTAGACTCATTTCAATCACTCAACCATGTAAAACCAATCGTTTACACAGTAAGAACCCAAAAAAGAAGAGCCAAAACTATGAACCTTATTATTTGGTACGAACCTTGAATTGTGAAGACACATAGCTTGGCTTTGGGATGTAGACACAGTCTCCCACATGTAGCATGTGTATTAAGATTAGTCAATTGCACAAGTTTTGAGCTTAATCCAAGAACTTACTTTATTTTATCTTAGCTTACAAAAATTATACAACGAACGTTTACCCAAGTAAAATTCTAAGAACATAGAGGTTCTCGAAACCCTAGGAGATCGCGTGGGCTGTGGGTCGAGCTGAGCTAGGCTAGGGACCATGAACGGGCTAACAAGATCCTATATATCAAAGTAATTAACCTACATTCGAATCTTCAAGTAGAGCAAGCACAAACAGAAACTCACATTAAAGCATGTATAAGCTGAAGTTGGTAGGGAGTGAGATTAAGCAGAAGCCCTGAACTTGGGCTTCTTGCCATTGTTCCTCTGGACAAAAATCTAGGTTAAGCCAGAAAGAACCTCAAATTGCTAAACAAGCAGACACATTGTTGCATTGCATAGATACAATTACAAGTAAATTCGTGAAAAGGGTGCAAATGGATATGAAACATTGGTGCAAAACCTACCTGAAAATCAAGAAACCGCAAGAGAGATCGGCAGCAGTGGTGGCGGCGGTTCTTCGGTTTTGAAGATCGGCAGCAGTGGCGGCGACGGTGGCAGTGGCGGTGGCAGGCTGTATTATGTTTGGGGGTGGGTTGTCAGGGATGGCGACGGAGGTGGCGTCGAAGGAAATATCATCGATGAGAGTTAATAGAGAGAGAGACGGGAGAAAGAAAAGCAGAAAGAGATCTGTGTTTTTAAGACCTTTAACGACGGAACACACCTGTCGGTAAAAGTCCGTCTGGTAAACTCTGCTTTCAACGACGAGTATTTTTACCGACGGAATTATTCCGTCGCCTCTATGTTTTTGAAAATCATCGAAAATTAAAAAAACCTATAAAATATTTATCGACGGTACTTTTCATCGGTAAAAAAAAGTCGATGAAAATACGTTGCTAAAACGTTTTAACGACGGAGTGTTCCGTCGATAAATATTTTTACCCACGGATTTTCATCGATGGTTTGTTCCATCGCTGAAATGATTTTTAGTGACGAAATTTCTTTCGTCGCTAAAAGTTCGTCCTTAAATCCTTCTTTTATTGTAGTGCGAGAACGAGATTGTCCCTAGATATCTCTCTCCAGAACGATCTCCAGAAAACATAGTGGCACAGAATGAGGGTGAACAATGATTTGCGAATACTCTGCTATCCAACTCGAAAGGTGGTGCGCAACACGCCAACGCTTGTGTGGCAGCGAGTACTTGTTTGGTATAAACCAGATATAGGAATGCCTATGCAGGAACTGCAGTTTTCTTTCACGCCAACGCTTGTGTGGCAGCGAGTACTTGTTTGGTATAAACCAGATACAGGAATGCCTATGCAGGAACTACAGTTTGCTTTCACGCCAACGCTTGTGTGGCAGCGAGTACTTGTTTGGTATAAACCAGATATAGGAATGCCTATGAAGGAACTGCAGTTTGCTTTGCAGATCTGTCGTGTCCCCAAGAGATACAGTGGAAGTTTCTGCTCCAGCTCATGAAAAAGTTCAAGATCAAGCTGATGAGTTAGCTGGGAAGGATCGGGGACAGACTAGGAGCCTCAAAATCCGCATTAAGAGACCAATCGCAGCAGCTGGGAGTGCAGGTTTATCGGTCAACGAAGCTGCCCAAATGAATTATGCGCCAGAAGGAAACGATATCGTTTGAAGCCAACAGCTCAGCCCACATGACAGCGTTTGGAGTATTCTACATAATTAGTTAAAAAATCTTTTTAACGGCAATTGTTAGAATGAACTGGCGTTAGCGCCAAAAGTTGGATTCTGTTTTGATTTCAGTTACGATCCATATATTGTGGATCAAAGAAGAGAGGTAGGCATGTATTGAGTAAATATTGAACAGATTTCTCTCTCTCCCTCCAATTCTCTCTCTCTTGAATACAGTTTCATTTCCTCCAGCAGAAATTCAACTACTTCTCTTTTCTTGAGCTTAATTCTTGTTCCATTTTATTTCCATGGCAGCTAAGATCAGTAGTGTTTCTTATCGATACACTACGACTGGTATCAGAGCTTCCTATTTGGGGGCCTGAGCTAGTCACTTAGCTATACGTATTCTTTCTTAAGTTCTTCAGCTCCAAACAAAGTTCTGCAAATTTAATTTTAGAATGCCTCAATCAGTGAAGAATAATCAAGTGAACGAAACAGAAGCTCAGGACATGATGGAAAGTCGACTCGCAGCAAACGACCTGAGGATGAGTTCTGTAGAAGCCTCCATCGGCGATCTATAAAGAAGCTCTTCCATCTTACACCAAAGCCTATCAGAAATCAAGTTTGAATTGGCTAATTTCATGGCCCAAGGTAATACCAGAACTGAAGTGCCTCCAAGGACTACCACAGAGAAGGGAGATTCTAGCCACCACAATCGCAGCATCGATTATAACATTACTCAGAATGTGAACCTTCCTCCAACTGGTAACACCCTACCTAAATTTCCTAAGCTCGAACCTAGATTTGATGGAACAAACCCTAGGGGCTGGGTTAGGAAATGTGAGCAGTATTTCGAGTTCTGTCCAGTGCATGAATATTATAAAGTCTCTTATGCATCGGTTCATTTTGATGCTCAGGCAGAGTGTTGGTACTCAGCTTATATCAAACCCTTGGGTAGGGTAAGCTGGGATCAATTTGTTAAGGACTTATATGCTAGGTTCTCCTTAACTAATGGAATTAGTGTGATGGGAGACTTTAGTAGATTGATGCAAACATGAACAGTTGATGAGTATTTCAACCAATTTGAGTCAATAAGGGCTGTAGTGGTCCAAGAGTTTGACTACTTGGATGAAGAGTACTTTTGTGTGAGTTTTATTGGAGGACTTAAACCTGAGGTAAGGTGTAGAGTTGAGCAATTTGATGTGGATTCATTGTCTAAAGCCATACATATTGCCAGAAGGGAAGAGATTGCAATACATAGCCTGTTCAAAACCCACAGACCATTATCAACCTCAGTTAATTCAACCAATTTGAACCTCAGTCACCCCAAACCAAATTCTAGTCCTATTGGACCCCAGCACCTGACTCCTTCACCTAAGACACCTATACAACCTTCTATTTTGAAACCCACACCCTTGCAAAGCCTACCATATAAACCTGCCCAAAACCATGCCCTGAACCAATCACAGATGGGACTACTACCAACACCCCCAAGACCCCCACCCAGAACAAACCAGTTAACCACATAAGAACACCAAAGGAGAATTACCCAGGGGTTATGCTTCAGGTGTGGAGCTAACTTTGACCCTGGCCACAAAAGTGTATGTCCAATGAGGAGTATTGCAATGATAATAGCTGAGGAAGAGGAGGAATTGACCAAAGTGTAGAAGATTATCTAAATATTTCCACTGAATCAACTAAGGTAAAAGAAACAGAAGTATGCATAAGTCGAGTATGTTGACGTTATTGCTTATTTCGTCAAGACCATGTACAGAAGCGCTATGGCTGTCATGGCAGAGAAAATTTCTTTGTTTTCTTTGGCTTTTTGCATTAGACCTGGGTGATAGTTGCAAGACAGAATATGCTTGTAGACAGGTAGCCATTTTAAGCGTGAAGGAATACTAACAATTCCGATTGAAAAGAATTCGGGTTTTGTTGTTGGCGACTCCTTTGACAAAACAGATTTCGATGAACCCTCTCATAAAATCTGTTGCATCTAGCTTGTAGCCTAAAGTCTAAACCAAATATATGAGTCCAGCAAGCTTCCTCCAACCATTTGGAACAAGCTGCCAGGGAGCCATGTGGTAATGCTCGACAAAACGAAGAGCAAAAAAGTCAAGAGGAAGCCTATACCCTGACTTCACCTGCTCTTCATAGATCCCGATTTCAAACTTGGTTCCATAATTAGCGGGTTCTTGCAAACTTGAAAGACGAGAGTACCAACCTTCGGGAACGGTGGACATCTTATTTGACTTCTCATCCGCAGTATACCAAGGCTTAGGATTAGCCTTATCCTCGACTTGATCCTTCACATCTCCTAAGGTATTCTAGGTAGGCAATAAATGTGAAGGTTGAGAGGATGAAGGGGGTAGTGGTTACGAGTTGAAGGTTGTGGAAGTTGTGGGTTTGAAGTCCCAACTTCACTTTTGGAAGTTGGAACCCATTCTGAACTTGAAGATGAACTACTACTCACTACTATATTCTCTTCGAAATACGTTGAAGTTTCGGACATGTTTTCTATTGCTAACTTAGGAAACTACATAAACTTGAAGTGCTGAACAAAAATAGAAGAGGAAGAGAGATTACTTGAAGAGAAGGATGCTTCCAAATGATTCGATTGGCGTAAAAATAAAATGAAGATCTCCTCTTATAGAGAAAACTCCAAATAACCATCTCTTGGGATTCCTGACGGTTCATCTACCCCTCACGTGTCACAAGCTAAGAGAAGAGGAGTTTGAAACTTAACAGTTTTCCCGCTCAAAAGCATTAATGGCAAAAGGAACACATGGAAATGAACTGAATAGGATTCTGCCTGAGTAGAATCCTGTCAGAGCACTCTGCCCGAGCAGAATGCCTCTTAGCTGAGCATAATTCTGCCCGAGCAGAATCGTTCCTGAAAACTCTGCCCGATCAGAGTGCCTTGTTGATTCTTCCTGAGCCGAGTGCCTCATTGATTCTGCCCAAGTAGAATCCCTCCCGAGCACTCTACCGGAGCAAACTATTATTGACAGAACACGATTCTGCCCAAGCAGAATAGTGCGCGAACATAATGCTTCATTGGCAGAACACGATCCTGCCTGAGCAGAATCATGCCCGAGCACTCTGTCGGAGTAGACTGCCTCATTGGCCAAATACGATTCTGCCCGAGCAGAATGCTCAATGGTCAAACATAATTCTGCCTGAGCAGAATCATGCCCGAGCACTCTGTCAGAGCAGATTGCCTCATTGGCCAAACACGATTCTGCCAGAGCAGAATCTTGTCGGAGCAGAATGCTCATTGGCCGAACATAATTCTACCCAAGCAGAATTGTGCCCTAGCACTCTGCTCGAGTAGAATGCCTCATTAGCCAAACATGATTCTGCCTAAGTAGAATTGTGTTTGAGCACTCTGCCCGAGCAGAATGCTCATTGGCCGAACACAATTCTGCCCGAGCAGAATTGTGCCTGAGCACTCTGCCGAAGCAGACTGCCTCATTGGCCAAACACAATTCTGCCCGAGGACAATCATGTCCGAGCACTCTGCCCGAGCAGATGTTCATTAGCTGAACACAATTCTACCCGAGCAGAATCGTGCCCGAGCACTCTGCTGGAGCAGACTGCCTCATTGGCCAAACACAATTTTACTTAAGTAGAATTGTGTCCTAGCACTCTGCCCGAGCAGAATGCTCATTGGCCGAACACAGTTCTGCCCGAGTAGAATCGTGTCCAAGCACTCTGCCCGAGCAGAATGCCTCATTGGCCGAACACGATCCTGCCTGAGCAGAATCGTGTCTGAGCACTTTGCCCGAGTAGAATGCTCATTGGCCGAACACGATTTTACCCAAGCAGAATCATGTCTGAGAACTCTGCCCGAGCAGACTTCCTCTAGGCCTAACATAATTGTGCCCGAGCAAAATTGTGTCTGAGCACTCTGCCCTAACAGAATGCCTCATTAGCCAAACACGATCCTGCCCGAGCAAAATCGTGTCCGAGCACTCTGCCTGAGCAGAATTGTGTCCGAGCACTTTGCCTGAGCATACTACCTATAGGCCAAACACGATCCCACCGAGCATAATCGTGTCCGAGTACTCTGCCTGATCAGGATGCTTATTGGCCGAACACAATTGTGCTTGGGTAGAATCGTGCCTGAGCACTCTGCCCGAGAAGAATTGTGTCCGAGCAAGATTCTGCCCAAGCAGAATCATATCCGAACAGAACTTTGTCTGAGCAGAAACTGTCTTTGGGTATTTGAAATGTCATAAAAAATAGATTCGATTCTATTTTGCCATATTTCGTTATCACAAGTGGGAAAAAATGCGCTTCCACCCATTTTATTAACATTGGTAAAAACAGGAGGCATATGATATAGCAAAAAATACGTCTCCAACTACGGACGACACGTGGTAGTTATGGCACGTAGTCCAAACTAGATTATTACTGATTAGGCACTTGCCATATCAGCCACCAGGCAAAATCCTAAAAGGACTCTGCCTCTATCAAAGATTGAGATGTGATCCTTTAGGATCCTAATTTGATTCTGTTTGGAGTTATGCGAAACCTAAATCTACTAGGGTTCTCCTTCCTACTACTATATAAAGGGGTCTAACCCCTCATGTATGGACAACTTCACACACAATTACACATTGTGTCTTACTACTTTTTCAGAGTTCTACATTGTTAGCCATCTCTTACTTAAGCATCGGAGTGTTCCCCTCTTACTTAAGCATCGGAGTGTTCCCCCGCCGGAACCCCACCCGACAGTCACTCTGTGTTCTCTTTTGCAGGCCTAGTTTCTGGTGTGGTTCCTGATCCAACTTTTAACTGCAACAGTATATTTGAAATTTAGCTACCTGGTTTTCGAATGTTGCTTCTCGATCCATTTATTTGTGCTTAGCAAAAAAAGAAATTTTTTGCATTATGTGGACTGGTTAGGAGGATGAACTCCTGGAACTTGTTTATGGAATCTTGTTTGAGATCGTGGAGCTCAGTAATTTATTGTGTCTTTTCTTGAGCCCTTCATTTGCTTGAAATGTGACTAGATGCTTCTCTGTTCTCATTTTGAAGTCCAAAATTAATCTGAACTATTTCAGTTTCCAACACTTCAACTTTTGGAAGAGGAAGCATTAGGATTATTCTCTTAATTGGGTTATGTACGTAGCTGGCGTAAAAGGCCCACCTTGGATCCTCATATGGGTAGTATAGAAATTATTGCTTTATGAGGGTCCAGCATGTTATATGCATAGGAGAATCCTTCTGCTAGGTATTGTATTTGTGAAATTCTTTGGCTTGATATGTACTTCAGCTAGTGTAAAAGTGTCCAAGTAGCTTGATAAATGCTCATTTATGCAATTGGCTCAAATTTTGAATCACTTTCCACAAAGCAGAAAGAGATGCAAAAGTTTCATTTTGTAATATCTAAACTTTTAGGCTAAAAGATGATTCATATCTGTAAAGAGTTATGCTTTAGAATCTCGGTATTTGCTTAGTTGGGGGCAGTGGATGTTGCTTACAATAATGTCAAAATAAAAGTAGCAACATTGGAAAGAAAGATTAAAGCAAAAGATGCTACTGCATAAGAAAGAAAACGTCTCCTATTCTTAGTTCTGAGAACGAGGAGAGCCGGAACTTCTTGCTGGGCATATCAGTAATGTCATCAAAGAACCTTTCAGGTTTATTGAACATTTCCTTTTTCTTGTTAATTTTCGTAGCTGAAATTTGATGTGTACTTTCATTTCTGCTTTTGGTCTAACATCTGAAGGCATGAGCAAGTAAGAGACAGTTTGGGTTTTGGAGAATGTATTGGAACTTTTATAAGTAGTTAGCAGAACTTTTACAAGTACTTTATAAGAGACAGTTTGGGTTTTGATTGAATGTGGTTGAATGGTTTTCAAAAGTCTCAGAACCTTTCATATCTGAATGGTTATGAGAAGGTCTCAGAACCTTTCATATTTGAGAAACTTGCATTTATCAAATTTTCATGAGTGAAATTGTACAAGTTTCCTTCTTCCCTCCAGTTGTCATTTGTCAAGATATGCAAGTGATTTGCTTACTTTTTGGCCTTTACTTCCACTGTAGGATCTAATTAACTGAATACTTGCTTACTGATTTTCATGGTTATTAGGCCATTGACTTTTTTTTAATTGACATACCTACCACTTTTGATGTGGCTGCAACTCTGCTACCACTGCTGCCAGTACATGTTGTTTTAACCAACTTAGGATAATATTCATGAGAGTTTTGGAATAATTGTGTCTTTCATTTTCTTTTATTGATAGTGTTTCTCTTTATATACGAACTTATTATGGTATTCCTCAAACAACTTCACAGAGATATGGCAAGGGAAGCGGTGAGGAAATTGCTTGAGCTGTTGAAGAATGGGGAGAATGCAGACAGCCCTTTACTGAGGCTCTGAAGTATATTGAGAATCTGTGATATGAACCCACAACGGCAGTTTGGGAGGCGTTAATGAGTTATTCTCAATTCATGGAGACATTGATCTCGAGGACCACTACAAGGATGATGAGAAGTATAAGGGCTGCAATGAAAGAGCAACTTTATATGCCCAGACACGCTGTATGTTTTCCACGAGATTGATCATGAGGCCAAGGAACAAGCTTTACTTTATCACAGCAAACATTTGAAAATTGCATATGATATGATCAATATACCAGCAAGGATACCTCTAAGGATCATAAAAGACCTTCATGTTTGTGGTGACTGTCACAATGCCATCAACATGATATGGATTGCAAATACTCTTTTGTTATCAGTGTTTTAGACATTGCCACTTACTAGTATATTACTATGAGAATGTTATTTTTAGAAGCTTGGTGTTCCCAACCTATTCTGGTCACACCTAAAGGCTCACTTGGGGTTTCATTTTGCATAACACGTCCTCACAAGCAACATGCAACATTCAACGCCTCCAACCGGTCAATACGTGCACGCTCAAGTCACGTGCACTTCTCACTCTTTCTATGGGATCTCGTCACCAAGAACTCATCCTTGTGCGACTGCTCATCATGCTCCGACCGTCGCACTTCATCCTTCACCCGTCGGCGCACCTTGGCGTCTACCGAAGGAAGTCGGCCTCGGCCTCCCCCTTGGGGTAGGCCTCGGCCTCCCTTGGGGGTCAGCCTCGGCCTCCCTCTGGGGTTGGCCTTGGCCTTCCCCAATGGTTGGCCATGGCCTTCACCCAAAGGTTGGCCTTTGGCTTCCATACTTAGCATCTTCACTACTCTTCAAGGGGCCAGATGTCACTTCGCGACCCCCGTCGCCCGGACGTCACTCTGCCACCCCTGTCACCTGGACGTCATTCCTTGACCCCCGTCGCCCGATACTCACTCCGCGACTAAGTCGCTCGGACGTCACTCCGTGACTCCAGTCACCAGGAACTCACTCCGCGACTCCCGTAGCCAGGAACTCACTCCGCGACCCCGTCGCCCGGACGTCACTCCGCGACCCCCGTCGTCCGGAACTCACTCCGTGACCCCCATCCCCCAAACGTCACTCCATGACTCCCGTCGCCAGGAACTCACTCCCCGACCCCCGTCGCCCGGACGTCACTTCGCGACCCCCTGTCGCCCGGAACTCACTCCGCCACCCCCATCGCCCAAACGTCACTTCGTAACCCCCGTTTCCTGTACTTCACTCCGCAACCCCCGTTGCCCAGAACTCACTCCGCGACCCCCGTCCCCCGGATGTCACTCAGTGACCCCTGTCGCCCCGAACTCACTCCGCAACTCCCGTCGCCCAGAACTCACTCTGCTACCCCCGTCCCCCGGACGTCACTCTGCGACCCCCGTCGCTCGGACGTCACTCCGCGACCCCTGTCGCCCAGACGTCACACTGTGCCCCGGACACCATACTTACTTCGCCGCAGCCATGCGCCACGCCACTGATACAGTCGCACCACTGGCTCCCTGTCACATTACAGTGCCCTTGGCACCATACGCACTCTGTCGCACCCATGCGCCGAGCCACTAACACAGACATGCCCCCATACAGACGTGCTCCCAGCACCTTACTCACTCTGCCGCGCTCATGAACCACGCCACTGACACACTCGCGCCCCCTGGCTCTTGGTCACACTACCATGCTCCTTGCATCGATCCATCCTTTCACCACACCATGCGCACCTTACCTTGGTCGTGGAACATGCTTCAACTCACTCTCCGAAGTGTGCAACATCATGCAGGGATAGGTGACTCCTCCGAGACACTATCTCTACGAGAGCTCTTACGACTCCTCCGGGATGCTACCTTGACTAGCTCCGAGTGCTCCAGCACAAGGACTCACCGCAGGGATAGGCGACTCCTCCGGGACACTATCTTCACCAGGGAGCTCTTCAACTCCCCTTCCGCTAGGTAGACGGATCCTCTGGGATGCTACCTTGATGCGCTCCGAGTGCTCCGGCACAAGGACTCACTGCGGGGATAAGCGACTCCTCCAGGACACTATCTCCACTAGGGAGCTCTTTAACTCCCCTTTCGCCAGGTAGACGGCTCCTTCGGGATGCTACCTCAGCCAGTTAGGTAGACGGCTCCTCCAGGATGCTACCTTGACTCGCTCCGAGTGCTTCGGCACAAGGAGTCACCGCAGGGTTAGGCGACTCCTCCGGGACACTACCTCTGCCAAGGAGCTCTTCAACTCCCCTTCTGCCAAGTAGATGGCTCCTCTAGGATGCTACCTCAGCCGGCCAGGTAGACGGCTCCTCCGGGATGCTACCTCGGCCTACGGAATAGGCGACTCCTCCGGGACACTATCTCTGTCAGTGAGCTCTTTAACTCCCCTTCTGCCAGGTAGACGGCTCCTCTGGGATACTACCTGGCCCGTCAAGTAGACGGCTCCTCCAGGATGCTACCTTGACGCGCTCTGAGTGCTCCGGTACAAGGACTCACCCGCGGGATAGGCGACTCTTCTGAGACACTATCTCCGCCAGGGTGTCTTCGTGACTAGCCTACGTGCTCCGGCACTGGGGGCTTGCGTTGGCACACTGATGGACTATGACCCCCGGGTCACTTCGAGATGGGAGCAGGTCCTCGAAGGGCATCGCGCCTAGTCTGCCTGGTAGTTGGGCGTCGGGTCTTCCCCACCACTGCCAGGCCTGTGGGACTCTGCAAGGGCTTGGATTAGAGGCTAGATCAAGGGGGTTCTCTAGCCACACCGACGCTGTGGGAGCCAGTCTTTCTAGACAGACAGAGCGACGCTGTGCGGGGCAGGCATGGTGAATATGCGATTCGATAGTCCGTGGAGCACCGGCAGCTGTAGACCCCTCGGTGACGTGTCACTCCAGGGGACCACCACGTGTCGCGTGATGACATCATCATCTCAACCTCTGTAAATAGAGGTCTTGAGAATTCATTTGGATGGTTGGACATTTTTAGAACACTTTTACTTTTTCACTCTAGAATCCTAGAGAGAGAAACATACAGGACCCTAACTCTGGACCTAAGCATCAGGCTGTGACTGTAGTCGTATATTCGTTCTGCGCCATCGCCCTCGCAGCACTACCACCCTCAGGCTCTGTCTGGGAAGCCCTTGGTCTCTGCCCTTGCTCCGCCCTTGCTGTGTCTCACATCAACATACTTGGCATCTGACTCGGACTGCATTCCTTGTGGCACCTTCACGTCGACTGCGAACCCACTTTCCTTGGCATCACTTAGTTTCAAGTGTAAGACTCGATAAAGGAGCTAAGCTTGGTTAGCCACTTGTTGACTTGGTAATGCTCATTTTGCTTATTTCTTGTAGTTATATAGCTAGTGTAGTTCACTATCTCTTATTCCAGTCCCAAATAATTAGAAAAAGTAGAAATCATGACAAGTTGAGTTTGAATTTGTGCGAAGTTGGGCAATTCCCAGTGTATGCATGTTGAGTGCATAGCTTAATCTTGAGTAAAAATGCAAGCTACATTGACTTATTTTGTTGCTAATACGAGCTTCAATAATAGCTATTGTTGAAGCACATTAATCACATAAGTCACTTACGATCGTTGTCTGAATATTGTCCAGCAGTCCTTTTGGATCATAGGAACACATAAGTTGCAAGACATAACTCGAATCAATTGCAATAGCAAAAATAAAAATTATGTTGAAAGATCCAAAAATCTACCATTTACAATGATAATCTCAAAACTAAGCTTGGTCCCTCAACATATATCCATAGCAGTAGCCCCTGCATGTGTACAGTGCCTACTCATTGTGTAATCCAAACTCCATTTTGGCAGTGTTCCTGCGTATAATAAAGAGTAATCAATTATGTCAATAAAAAAATTAGGAAAATGAAAAAAAAAATAAAAATGACAAAGTTATACCAAATCTTAGGCAAATCTGCAACTATTGAACAAATTTGTCTTCTCCCTTATCCCTCTAAAATAACAGTTATAAGTTAGTATATGCAACTCAAACATATTACGCAACAAAATATTACATTTGAACAAAAAATCAATAGGTTAATTTGACTTTAAAATATACCTTTCGCTTAGCACAACCAGTCAGATAATGACCTTTACCGTGACAATATGCACAAGTTCTTTGTTTACTTTCTTCTTTTGCCAATTCGATAAAAGAATACAACCAAGCAGCAACTTTTGGACGCCCCTTAGTCTTAACAGGGGCAGTAGGGTCACGTACAGAAATCTGATTCATACTTTCGACTTGAGAAATATATGTACTTGTGCCACCTTGACTAACCATTTTTGTCACCAACAAGTTTATCCTCGTTCTTTCTTGCGGCTTGCTTTTCCAAAATGCTAGTAAGCCATGAATTAATCTCACATATTTCTGAAGGCAAATTTCTTCCATTTTCTATTACCTTTGAAAACTTTGCTTGAACTGACCATAAAGTTAACTGGCTGACTCCTTTTTCAGGTGAATGTCTACTGATCTCGTCCATATTATTGCCAATATCTCCCACCTTGTACCGAGCATGAATTGTCCATCTAGGCAGAATATAATACTCAGGAAGACTAGTTATTTTATTCTTCTTTAAAATAGAGAGGATATGTTTGCATAGTATTCCCGCCGTCTCAAACTTAGCACTTGAACAACTAGCCCTAACATCTTTCGATGAATCATAGTAAACCGTTCGCCATTTCTCCTTGTCAACAGTTATCAAACCCACCTTGTATGCTGTAAAGTTGGGTTCCTTACTCAATGTTATATGTGAACAACCAACACAAGCATTCCATTCTTTCTTAAAGATCTCAAACAAACTACGAGTATAGCTATCTCCAGCTTTCACTTCAATCGGGTGATCAGAGGATAAGACTGCTTTTGAATTAATGGTCTTAAAATCCTCATCTTCCTCATCATACCTTCTACAATAAACGGCTTTATTGTATTTCAAAATAAACTCATTCAACATGGTATTAGAATTCACATATCAATCAAAAAATGAATGTAGGCTTTCGCTTCGTCCACTTGTAGTCATGCTAGCAAAAAAAGTATCTTTGAGAAACGACTTTGCCCAATTTGCCCATAAGTTGTACATGTTTTGGATCCAAGAATTGTCTTTTAAGTCATATTTCTCATTCAACCCCATCCACCTGGCCTTAAAATCTTCAATAGTCTCACTTTTGGTCAAATCGGTGTACGCTTCATGAAAGTCATTGCAACGAGATTGCGGAGGTTGTAGGTGCTCCATAACGTGCTTCTTGATGTGCCATGCGCAAAAATGATGTCGAGCATTTGGAAACACTTTTGCAATTGCATTTCCCATAGCTCCATCTTGGTCAGTGATGATTGTAGTTAGGGGCCTGTCAAACATGCAACGCAAAAAATGCTCAAATAACCATGTAAATGTTGCCTCTGTCTCATCCTCTAACAATGCAGCTCCAAACAATATCAACTGTCGATGGTGATTTACTCCGACAAATAGAGCAAATGGCATCCTAAACTTGTTAGTCATGTAAATCACATCAAATACGACAATATCACCAAAGTGCGCATATGATGCCCTTGACCTTCCATCAGCCCAAAATACACTTCTTAAAGAACCATCTCTAGCTAAATCCACAGCAAAATAATAGCTATCGACTAGCGTGGCCGTCTCTTGGAAATGTTTGATAATCCCATAACATTCTTCTTCTAATTCTTTCAAAGCGTATAATACTAGAACATTGTCTTGGAGTTACCTCAGCTTATTCATTGGGCTTCATCACATTCAAAACCTTGGTAATCTGAGAAGGTTTCAAGCCCTCATTGTCAAGATCAGACACAAGAGACTTGCATATATTTGTACGATGATATTTACTATGAGAACAATGCTTGACTACTTTTGATGGAGTAGTAGTGAGAGGATGATTATGAACATCTTAAAATTTGTCAACAACCCATACTCCAAGATTCTTTGATAAAGTAACTTGCATCATCGCTTCGCAACCGGTTCTCAAGTCTCTATGCCTTTTTTCATTCCCAATCAGTCTCTTATCATTCAAATTCTTGAAGCTTTGCTTATTGCACACAAATTGCCTCCTAAAAATTGCACAAGTGGCCTTAATCTTATGTGCATTATGTTTACGAGTACCAAAACCATTTAAGAGGGCATATTGATTATAGAATTCATACTCCGCTTCTTGTGTATCAAATGTTTTTCCATCTATGTACTCACGGTCACACTCCTCAAATTTTTGCAAGCCTCATTTTTTCTAGGTGTTTAAACCTCGTCATAACAATGTGAAAGATCCCAAACATCATAATTATCTACCTCAGTTTCATCGTGAACAAGGGTATCATGAATATCATCATCAATCAAATACATATTCTCATCAATTTGCTCAATCGACTGAAAGCTTTGTGCTATCACATGTGTCCTTCCCGTGTCAGCCATATAATTGTATCGATGATTGTGAAGACTCTTATGAGGTGGTGGTGGCAGATGGGTGGGGGAAGCAATACCACTAGTATTGTGGATTGAATAGATGAACAGAACAAAGAGTTGTCTTACGTGTTCCTCAAATTGGTCAATTGCAGTAGGCATAAAACTCAGAAGGTTGTCTTACGTGTTCCTCCACACCTCCGGTGTAAAGGCCTGTCGGCGAAGTGATTAACTGTTTTACGGTAGTGGTGTGCAGACTGTTTTCCTCCAGCGATGGCTGATCTTGCCAGAGGTGATATGGCTTGGCAAAGATGAATACGTAATTTGTGATGGTGTGATTGGTGGGTTGTCGGTGTGGAGGATGGCCGGCGATGGGGCTTTTTGAGGTGGCAATTGCTGATGTGGCTTGGCAATGATGGATCAGTATTCAGTTGAAGATGGTGTGGGCGTTGATGGCGAAGATCGTCGCCGGCGATAATGACCTTTGGGCTGAAGATCATATTCGGCGCGGCTAATGGTCTCCTCGATTAGGGCTTCTAGATGACAGAGGACTGGTGGCAATGGAAGCGGTAGATGGAAGTGGCCGGCGTGGAGGCTGGTCAACGACTGAGGTGGCCGGTGATGGTGCGCTTCTCGGCATGTGCAGGAATCAGAGAGAATGTTTGACGGGGACAGATAAAAAAATAGGAAAAAAATCTGAATTCTAAAAACAATGACCAAGCCTTAGGCAACTTACCTAAGGCTAGCAACGTATCCACTATTCCCACACACACACACATACAAAAAAACATAATATCATTCTGAATTTATCTGCATATGTACAATTCGTAGAGTTGGTGAGCATTATGTTGGCTCCTTATCTGAACTTTGCTGCTTATCTGATATCTCCTTTTGAAGTGTCTCCTTAATTAGTGGAGCCGGGTGAGGAGTCTATTGGCTCCATATCTGGACTTAATAATTTGAACTTTTAATACTCCCCTTCAAACTGGGCTGACGGAAAAGCCAAAGGCCAAGTTTGATGTGCTTTTTAAAGAAGTGATCGTGAGATAAGGGTTTAGAGATGTTAAAAATTGTTGCTTGGAAGTCACAAAGCGAGTATTGTTTGAACCTAGGGAGACCTTTGTAGGTCCCTAAGTACACCTAGAGGGAGGTGAATAGGTGTTTTACAACTTTGAGTATAAATTAAAAATGAGATTACAAAGTTGTTGGTATAGAAAAGGGGTTCGCTGCTACGTGGAGATGCCATAAAGGATGCAGTATGAGTCAGCTTCTAGGTAGACAAAGTAGGAGACAACAAGGATGGAGTAAGGGCTGAGAGAAAGGCTCCCCAGACAGGTCGTGAGGGCTGGCAGAGCCGCGTAGGCAGGGCGATAACGAACAAGGCCGATGGTCGACTCGTCCGTGTCAAGGGTGCAGCGTCAAGGGTCTGGTGACCGAGGTTCAAATATGTTTCTCTCACTAGAATTCCAGATAGAATGTCTTTTTAGAGAGAGAAAGTGAAAAATCCAAATGAGAGAAAAGATCCCTGAATAAGCTCCAAAGTCCACTATTTATAGGCAAAAATGTGCATGTGTCATGAGTTGACATGTGTCACCCCCTGGGAACGACACGTCGCCAGGGGGTCCAAAGTACTGATTCTCAGTTGGACGGCCGGTCCCTAAGTTCGTGCTACCCAGCCCTTGCAACATCTCTCTGCCTGCTTGAGGAGACTGATCATGCCGCGGTAGCATGGTCAGAGTAGCCCGTTGCCCTAGCCACCAGTCCAAGCCCATATTGAATCCCACAAGGTGCGTCAAGAGACGCGCAGAGAACCTGACAACGGTGAGGGTTGCCCCTGTAGCCAACTGCCAGGCGGACTAGGCGCGATGCCCTCTAATGACCTGCTCCCATCCTAGAGTGACCCGTGGTTCATTGCACTGGTGGTGTCGATGATCAACAGTAATATGAGTAACATGAGTGGCCATGGTAGCCGCTTGGTGCTAGAGTTCGTTGCGAGGAAGTCTTCGCGTCAGAGTTCCCTACAAGTGTGATGTCAGTGGCTTTAAGGTTATGCTGACGATGGCTTCAGGGTTGCGAGCCCATCTTGCTGCGAGGACCAGAGCCCCCAGTGCTTGAGCTGGCGATGGCGCTAATCCCATGCCACAGTTTGATTAAGCCGACGACGGCATGAAGCCCGTCCTGCAGTTTGATTGAGCCGGCCATGGCTCTAAGCCCATGCCGCAGTTTGATTGAGCTGACGACGGCACGAAGTCCGTCCCGTATTTTGATTGAGCTGGCGATGGCGCTAAGCCCGTGCCACATTGAGCCGGCGACGGCACGAAGCCCGTCCCGCAGTTTGATTGAGCCGGCAATAGAGCTAAGCCCGTGATCGCGCTAAACCCATGTCGCAGTTTGATTGAGCCAGCGACGGCATAAAGCCCGTCCTGGAGTTTGATTGAGCCAGCAATGGCGCTAAGCCCGTGATGGCACTAAGCCCATGCCGCAGTTTGATTGATCCGGCGACGGCATGAAGCCTGTCCCGCAGTTTTGATTGAGCTGGCGATGGTGTGAGCCCATGCCACAGTTTGATTGAGCCGACAAAGGCACAAAGCCCGCCCCACAGTTTGATTGAGCCGGCAATGGCGTTAACCCCGTGATGGCGCTATGCCCATGCTGTAGTTGGATTGAGCCGACGATGGCACTATCCCCTTGATGGTGCTAAGCCCATGCTGTAGATTGATTGAGCCGGCGACGGCACGAAGCCGGTGCCCCAATTTGATTGAGCCGGCGATGGCGCTAAGCCTGTGATGGCACTATGCCCGTGTCGCAGTTTTATTGAGCCAGCGACTGCATGAAGCCCGTCGCACTATTTGATAGAGCCTGCGATGGCGCTAAGCCCATGCGATAGCGCTAAGCTCGTGATGGCGCTAAGCCCATACCACAGTTTGATTGAGCCAGCGATGGCACGAAGCCCGTCTCGCAGTTTTGATTGAGCCGGCGATGGCGCTAAGCCCATACCGCAGTTTGATTGAGCCGACGAAGGCACGAAGCCCACCCCGCAGTTTGATTGAGCCGGTAATGGCGCTAACCCCGTGATGGCGCTAAGCCCATGCCGCAGATTGATTGAGCTGGCGACGGCACGAAGCCTGTCCTGCAGTTTGATTGAGCCGACGATGGCGCTAAACCCATGCTGTAGTTTGATTGAGCCGGCGACGGCACGAAGCTCGTCCCGCAGTTTGATAGAGCCGGCGATGGCACTATGCCCGTGATGGCGCTAAGCCCACGCCGCAGTTTGATTGAGCCGGCGAGGACAAAAAGCCCGTCCCGCAGAGATGGGTCCTCGTGCAGGGGCATTACGAGAAGAGCCCCTAGAATGCCACACACTCCAGAGAGTGGGTCGAAGCATGTTCCACGTCCATGGCGGGGGGCGCATGGTGTGGTGAATAAGTGTGATGCCCGCTGGCCTGTAACATGGTTGTGGTGCATGGGCAGGCGACAACTGTCGCGGAGGTATACTTGGTGCCGGGGCACGTATCATAAGAATGGTGCAAGGGCGAGGCAACGACTGTCGCGAAGCAATACTTGGTACCGGGGGCACGTATCATAAGCATGGCGCAAGGGCACAGCGACGATTGTCGCGGAGCACTACTTATGATAGTGTGCTGTTGTGGTGACGATTGCGCACGGTCGGTGACGAGCGTCAAGTGACCATTGGTGTTGAGTGCGCATTGTAGAGAGCGTGATGAGTGATGTCGGGGGTTTAGGAATGACCCTTGAAAGGCAAAAGGGTGGCCGACTCCCTTGCGGGGAAGGGGTGGCCGACCCCTCACAACAAAGGGGTGGCTGACCCCTTAAAGGAAGGGTGGCCGACCCCCTTAGGGGAAGGGGTGGTCGACCCCTCACAACAAAGGGGTGGCCGACCCCCTTGAGAAAAGAGGTGGTCCACCCCTTAAGGAAGGGGTGGCCGACCCCCTTAAGAAAAGAGGTGGTCCACCCCTTAAGGAAGGGGTGGCCGACCCCCTGCAATGGGAGGGTGGCTGACCCCCTTAGGAAAGGGGTGGCCGACCCCCTTGAGGGGGCGATCCCTTTTTCCAACGATTTGACTGTGTTGATGTCGCTGCATTGGTGATGCATGTGGATGCTTGAAAGTAGATGCACTTTGACTGGGTTATGGCGTTGAATAATTGACCATTGACTGAGTGATGTGTCGCGCGACGCGGGTCTCTTAGCGGGCCCCAGGGGTCTGACCCGGATAGGGTACGAACATTAGCCCCTGCGTGTGGCGTGCGCAAAAGGGGTAACCCGAGCGGGCGTTGTACGCATAAAACGTGGTGGCTTGCGACGCGCATTGCATGAAAGGACTCATGTGTGCAAAAAACAGAGCTGCTTCTCCTTTTTTTTACTATAGTGAAGGGGGGAGTTGAGAAAAAATCATTTGCACCTTATTAGTCCAGAGAGAGAGAAGAAGAGAGAAAATAAAGAAAAATGAGAGATGGTGAGAGAAGGCAAGCAAGTGGCCGAGGGGTCGGCTGGTGATGGGGGTCGCCGAAGCTAGGGGGTCGGCCCAGGTGGCGAGAGGGAAATGAGAGATGAAGGAGGGAGGAAAGGGGAAGTGGGTCGGCCGCAAGGGGGGTCGGCCTCATGAGGGGTTGGCCAGCCCAGGGGGTCAGCCTCATCAGGAGAAAGAGGGGAAGGAAAAGAAGAGAGGAAAGAGGAAGGGGAGGGGGGTCAGCCGCATAGGGGGTCACCCAGCCAGGGGGTCGGCTGCGAGGGGGTTGTCGGGGTCATTGGGTGGAGCGAGGACCCTGCCTGTCGAGCCGATGCCCGTTCCAAAAAAAGGTTAAGCAGAAGATGTTCGCGAAGCCGTAGGGGTACGGCGGCTAGTGCATCACGACAATCACGGGTCATGACGACAGAACCCGTGGCAGTGCGACCGACAAATGGGGCCAGAGTTGCACCGGGTGGGGAGACGACCGTGCCTTTGACATTTGATGATGGTGGAGTGAGGTCGTATGATCCAGACTCAGACAAGACGAACACACTGTTGGGAGTGAGGGGAGTAGTGCCGCAAGTACCTGACCGTGAGTTGTGGAGGGAGCTTGCCATCGGGGTGGCTGATGGAGCTTTTATAGTGCCGTAGAGCGGTTCGTCGATGGGAGAGGAGCCAGAGGCACCGTCACCATATGTGCGTGCTCCGAGCTGGGAAGAGGTGCCTGTGATGTCGTTGAGATACGTGCCGTGGTTGTTGGTGGAGAGGGAAGATATACCGTGGGCACCCATAGTGTTCAAGGGGCATGGCGCGATGCCAACTGCATGGGACTTTTGGTGTTAGCACATGGTGGAGACGCCGCGGTGGCAGGTGCTACTACAGAGGTTGGGGTTGCTGCCAGCGGTGGACATTACAAGGAGGGGCCTAGAGTTGTATAGGGATACGCCTGGGATGACTCTGCTGCTGTCGAGGTGGAGCACTCAGACACATACTTTTGTGACCGAGTTCGGAGAGATCGGGCCAACGCTGCTGGATGTGATGATGCTGATGGGTCTGCCGATGCAGGGAGAGTTGGATGCGCGTGTGACGCGGCTCAGTGGTGAGAAGCCCTTGCTGCAGACGCAGTTGTTGAATATCTTGGCGGAGACGAGGCAGCACTGCAAGGGGACATATGGTGGATTTCCTGACGATGTTCCTGTCGAGGTGAGAATCATACTTCCCGTAGATCGCATTCGTGCTTGAGATTTTATTTAATGTCGCGTATAATGAGCTGCTGCTTACTTGCAGGTTTGTGTTTGAGGGGACTCCGGAGGACGGCATTTTTCTGAGGGTGATCCCCCTGGCGATTCGGATGGCACAGGGGAGACGTGTCGGGCTAGCCCCTGTGTATCTGGGCACCTTGTACTCACGTTTGGATTAGTTGGTGAATGACGTGAAGCGGTCGCATGGGCGGTACCAGGTGGCTACGTACGTGGACTGGATGTTCCTACATAGGTATCTATACGAGTGCTTTCCGAATTATCGTCCGATAGGCTTCCTGCGCTAGCACCTGGTACCGGTGATGAGGACGGTGGCTTATGGTGGCAGGTCACAGGAGGTGGCGGTGTGGTGTAGCGGATCACGGGCATTCGCATGGTCGGGCATCAAGAGGCCCGATTACCCGCTGTCATGGTTGATAGACTCTCGCGAGGAGTGCCTGGAACGGCTGTACAGAGATATGCATTCGTCGTATGGAGTACCCCCTGGTTGCATGGACAGGAGATGACGAAGGACTTGGCCAAGAGGGGGTCCTTAGCACCGGCGAATGTTGTGCTCTTGGTGGCTTATTTTTCGGGTTGGCTTCCGATGCTGACTGACGATGGAGGGAAGCCCGCGAAGAATCTGTATTCCGTGGCCCGGTATTGCCCAGATCGGTTGTCACTGGCGTTTGGCTATGACTTGGAGCCGCCGTGCTGATACCGCGGCCCGTGGAGTGTGACGACCGTGTTTGGGTACATGCAGTATGATAGAGTCCGTGAGTGGCCGACACCAGTGACAGAGTGGAGGTGGCCGTGGACAGCGGTAGTGGGGGCAGTGATCGTGGGGTACGCCCAGTGGTGGGAGCGATTGCGTGCGAGTTGGGCGGAGTGGTTGGCACAGCCATCGGGCACACGTCGACTGGTGGACGTGTTTGCATGTGACCGGGCACTGCGTTTGATATCGGTGACAGCTGCGAGGCAGGCTGGCGCTAGTGTCGGGGAGTGCCGTTGGGGGCTTTGAAAGAGATCCAGGCGAAGAGCCGGACGAGGAGGGTGAAGGGTCTGAGGATGAGGCTCCGGGGGAGGACCGTGGAGAAGAGCCAGTGATGCCGTCACCGCGAGTGCTAGGGGTAGGCAAGGGGCAGGCAAGGGGCCGCTGTCGGCACTTCGGGTGAGTATGATGGAGAGTGCTCGTCAAACGAGTGCAGGCACTTCGGGTTCACGCCTGGCAGGGTCGAAGAGGCAGCGGGAGGCATCGGAGGAGCCGGTGGTTGAGGTAAGACTTGCTGTTACTTATTATTTTATATATATATATATATATATATATATATATATATAGGTTATTAAGTCATTATAAAAGAGTTAACGTACTGACGGTTTCTTTGATAGGAAAATGAGGTAGATGAACAGGCAGGCGGGGGTGAGCCGGAGGCGGTTGATACGTCGGGGGCTGGTGTGAGCGACAGGGTGAGCCCACTGCCGGGTGCTGAGGAGAGAGTGGAGGAGGTGTATGGTGGAGCGGTTGACGAGTCGCTGATGTTTGATGCCAGCGACTACTGGTGGACAGGCCCTGAGGCGGAGGATGTGGGGGTGGAGCGGGAGGACCCTGTGGAGCTAGAGATTGCGGTGGCACCCCGTGCTCGTGAGTCAGAGATTCCGGCGCAGCCTGTTGCGAGCGCCAGCAGGACGCGTCATCGGGGTTAGCTGTCGAGGCGGGGGCGACATTGATGGTGATGCACGCGATGATCATCGGTGCACAGGCAGCGGGTGGAGTGCAGGAGAGGCCTGTGGTAGTGGGGAATGGTGCAGTGGTTGGTGAAGCGAGTAGGGGATCGTAAAGTGGGCAGGTCGATGTCGTATCGTGGGAGAGCCTCCAGTTGCCCACTGAGATAATGCGCCGGTTAGAGCTGTTGAAGGCAGCGTACCCGTAGACATTTGAGGGAGTGACTGTAGAGAACCCAATTTTGCAGATGTGGGTGTATGCAGGGTTTGTAGAGTGGCTACTGCCCTTTGTGAGTATTCCTGTGACGGGTTGGTCGGCAGCATTCATTGAGCGGTCGCTGAGAGAGTTTGAGCCGTTCACCTCTCTAGGCTTGCAGTTGGATTGGATGGCTGATTTCTTGAGGTCGAGGATTGAGGGCAGTGCTATGGGGGAGAGGATGGCCTTGGTGCAGATGGAGGAGGTGCTACTTGAGAGGCGGCGTATAGGGTTAGAGGTGGAACGGTCAGAGATTAGCGAAGAGCTGGGCGTGATTGACAGGGAGGTGGCGGAGATAGAGAGGCAGCTGACCGAGTTACAGAGATGGCTGAGTGACCTGTAGAGACGGCATGCTGATGTGGATGCTCGAGAACTTGAGCGTCTGAGGCGGCAGGCCGAGCTCGAGGCGGGATGGTCGGTGCTGCAGGTTCAGCGTCACACACTAGAGGCATTTAGCTCTTATCCGGTGGCAGTGTTCTTATCTAGGTTTCTGTAGGGCTTGCGATGGATTGATGTATAAACAACACCTGATAGTGGCCGAAAAACTTTATATGTACATCTACTTTTCTTGTTAGCATCATGAGCATGGCTGTGTTTTGTCCTATTGTCATTTGTTGCGAGTGCATAGCGCTCTTGTTATTTTGTTACGATTGTCAAATGTCTTATGTCTTATGGTTGTCCATTGGTGTTCCCCCCTTTTTTGTCGAGGGCAAACAGCTCAGTGACTAGGTGCGAGTAAAAAAGGGGCAGGCTAAGCATAAATATGTGTAACGAACAGACTGTATATGGATAGTGCTCGGATTAAAGCGCTGCTTCATAAAAGAAACTTTGTAATGAGCAGCAAGAGTTACAAGTCATGATATGCGTGTATATACAACAAAATGCTGTGTAAGCGTTCTAAACTGCGTGTGGTGGGTCGTGAGGAGCAAGCTGCAACTGGTTACGCATAATACTTCTTTAGGTAGCGACCGTTGATAGGGGCCGTGAGCCGTTTGTCATCTGGATCAAGCAGGAGGTATGAGCCGTTGCTTCTGGCCGTATGCACTTCAAGTGGCCCCTCCCAGTTGGGTGTGAATTTAGGGGCCGACAGGTTAGCCCGCACATGCTTGGCGGCTCGGAGGACAAGGTCGCCCTCCACGAAGGAGCGGGGTTTGACAGTCTTCTCGTAGGCTTTGACAAGCTGTTCGTGGTGTTTCTTCATTCGGCACATGGTGTTAGCTCTTTTTTCATCTAGGCCTTCAAGGGCCATCATTCTGGTTTCCTCCTCCCTGAGGCTGCTGCTGAGGGCTAGTCGTGTCGAGGCAACCACGACCTCGGCTGGTACCACACACTCGTCCCTGTAGACAAGGGAGAAGGGTGTGGCCTTCGTGGCTGTGTCTGGAGGTTTTGTAAGCCCAAAGGGCATGGCTCAGCTTTTTTGACCAAGAGCCACTTGCGTCATGAACCGTGCGTGACAAAACGCGCAACAAGGTTTTATTGGAGGCTTCAGCTTGACCATTGCCTTGCGGATAGTACGGGGTTGATGTGGTGTGATTAATGTCGTGCGCTTCCATGAGAGTCCGAACATCCCTGTTGATGAATGGCGTGCTGTTGTCAGAGATGATGCATCGGGGGATGCCTAAACGACAGATGATGTGGTCACGCAAGAAGTTGGCAATGGCACCTCCCGTGGCTTTTCGCAGAGGTATGGCTTCGACCCACTATGTGAAACGCTCCGTTGCGACCATGATCCATATAAGGCCTTTCGACGACGGATGTATGGGGCAGATAAGGTCAAAAGCCCAAGAGTGAAATGGCCAAGGGGCCACGATCATACGAAGATCAGACGTTGGGGTGTGCATTCTGTCAGCATGTCTCTGACAGGGCTGGCAATATAGGACATGAGTGATGGAGTCAGATTCCATGGTCGGCCAATAGTACCCTAACCTTAACAATTCTGCGTACAGCTTATGCGATCCCTGATGCTCCCCACAGACACCATTGTGCACTTCATTAATCACTTCCACGGCCGAGGCATCTTGTAAGCAGCGTAGGGTGCGCCCCGAAAACCCCTTATGAAATAATTTGCCTTCCGTCACAAAATATCTGACCGATTGGTGCTTGACAGATCGTGCCGAGCAGCGATCCGACGGTAGGAGCCCAGGAGTTAGGTATTGTAGGAAAGGCTAACGCCAGTCGCCCTCGACGTTAATGACAAGCGCTTCTGTGCTATCGAGCACATACAGGCATTCTGAACAATCCCGTTGTACATCCGAAGCGTCCTTGGCCATGGACGGCCAAAAGAGGCCCATGCGCTGGAGGCGACGGTACAGAGAGGGGCTGTCGAGGCCACAACATTTCTGATGGCCGAGCTGTAGTTTATGCTTTGCTTCCGCCGGGGCCAAGCATCTGGCCAGAGTGCCTCCGGGACATCATTTGTATAGGATGTCTCCCAACATCAAGAAATCCTTGTGGGTGGAGGTGGACCCAAGAGATGGTTCTCTAACTTGGTCGACGATTAGCTACCTCCAATCACCGGCAGTAGTGTCTTTTGGGACTAAGTTCAATGTCGTGCATGGTGCGGTTCTTCTGATGATGGTTAGCATTTGTTGTTCACCGTCAAACTCAATCTTTGATGCGATCGTGGCCAAGCTATCCGCATGTCGGTTGTGGCACCTGTTGTGATGTTCATATTGGACATGGCCAAGTCTTCCCTCCAAGTGTTGTACCAGGGCACGATAAGGAGCCAAAGCTGGCTCTTTGACCGCGAACTCTCCCTCAGCCTGTTTCATTATCAAGTTTGAGTCCCCCTTTATGCATAATGACTTAGCCCCCATACTGGTAGCTAGCATGAGGCCGATGACAAGGGCCTCATATTCAGCTTCATTATTGGATACCGGGAATGCAAGCTTGATGGATATGGATGTGGTAACACCCTGTGGATTGCGAAGGACTATACCGGCACCCCCTTGCCAGAGGCGAGCTCTATCAGGACCTTTACTAGTGGCTGAGCCGTCAAACTCGAGTATCCATAATTCATCTATGTCGGAGATCAGGGCCGTCTCCTCCCCAGGTAATTGATCTGAGGTCGGTTTACACTGTTGTCGTGAAAAGAAGGCCAGGAGATCTGCAAGTGCTTGGCTCCGTAGAGCTGTAGGGTTTCTAATGGACAGGCCAAACTCGGCTAACAGCAATAACCAGCGGGTAAGCCACCCAGACAAGGCAGGGCGTGTGAGCATGTATCGTAGTGGGTCAGCCTTGGTGACAAGCATGATTTGGTGCAACAAAAAGTAGTGCCTGAAATTCTGCGAGGCCTAGACCAAGGCGAAGCAATGCTTCTTGAGCTCAGAATAGTTGGCCTTGGGTCCTCTGATCGATCGGCTGAGGTAATAAACTGGACGCTCTACCCCGTCCACTTCTTGGGCCAACAAGACCCCCAAGGACCTGGGTGCGGAGGTTAAGTAAAGCAAGAGTGGAACACCTCGCTGGGGCACGACCATGGTCTGTGGTGACATGAGGATCGCCTTGATCTGTTCGAATGCTTGTTGTTAGGGAGCCTCCCAACTCCACGGTGCGCTTTTGTGCGTCAAGTGCAGAAAGGGCGTGATAAGTTCGGCCAAGGCAGGGATGAATCGGCGGAGGTAGGAGACCTTGCCGAGGAAGCTCTTCAACTGTCTGGTGCTCTTAGGTGGTGGCATTTCTTGGATAGAAGCAGCTCTAGAAGGGTCAACGTCGATCCCTTGTCAACTAACCAAAAAGCCAAGGAATTTGCCGGAGGAGACTCCAAAGGCACATTTCAACGGATTCATCCGTATGCTGTACTGTTGACAACGATCGAAGACTGCTCGAAGTTCCGTGAGATGATCACTTTCCTTTTTGGACTTGATGATATGATCATCGACGTAGTCCTCTACGGTACGGTGTATCATGTCATGGAAGATGGCGGTCATGGCTCGCTGATAGGTAGCACCCACATTCTTGAGACCGAAGGGCATGACTTTCCAACAAAAGTTACCCATTGGAGTCCGAAAGCCTGTCTTGGCACAGTCGTCCGGATTCATTCAAATTTGGTTGTAGCCGACGAAGCCATCCATGAAGGACAATGTCTCGTATACGACGGCAGCTTCTGTAAGCATGTCAATATTGGGCAGTGGAAACTCATCTTTGGGGCACGCTTTGTTCAAGTCGCGAAAGTCAATACAAACACAGACTTGGCCGCTCTTCTTTTGGACAGGGACGACATTAGCCAACCATATGGGATGAGTAATTGGTTCGATAAAGCCAGCTTGTAAAAGTCGCTCAATCTCTTGCTTGATCTTTTATTCGAGCTCGGGGCGGAAAGATCTCGGATGTTGTCGGACAGGGCTGAATTCGGTAGCGATGTTGAGATGGTGCGTCACCAAGGCGGGATCTAACCCAGGCATCTTGTTGTAACTCCATGTCAATACATCACGATATTCGTGGAGGAGGGTAACCAATTCCTCTCTTCGGCCTGGGGCGAGTTTTGTGCCAATGTATGTCAGTCGAGGTTCCTCGCCCGGGTCAGCCAGGTTAATTTCTTCTAGATCTTCGGCCTGTGGTTAAGGGTCGTCTTTATAGCAGGGTGGGGCAGTGCCCGGAGTAAGTTCGGGGTCTGGCGGGCAATGCTTGGCCGTACAACACCATTCTGTTTTCGTGGTCGGGTCATGATCGAGGGGGTCAGATGACGAACCACCTGGGACCCCCATTCATCGTCATAACTGGTAGATCACTTTCCCATCTTTGATGATGAGTCGAAGGTAGGTTTAGACTTGTACTTTTTGGACTTGGGGATGAAGGCGAATAATTGGTCAAGATCGCGGGTGGCGGCGCTGAAGCTGATTCTTTGTTCTTGTTGCTTTTCTTGGATTTGAACTTGGACTTAGGAGGCTTGTTCCCGCCCAGCTCGTCCCAATCTGGCAATTTGGTGGAATGGATGTGAGTGGCGTTCTCACAATCCGGGGCGAGCTCAGTGAAAAAGGAGGCCTCAGCAAAGTAAGACTCGGCACATTCGAAGGGTGCCCTGGTTGCGGGGATCGTTATTGCTACCTCGTGTCCCACAGGACCGGCCACCAGTTTTACACATTAGTGGTATGTTGAGGGGACAATCTTATTAACATGAATCCAAGGTTGTCCAAGTAGAAGGTGGAAGGAGGACTCGCTGTCTATCACATGAAAATTGGTGTCACGACGGACAGTTCTGACCATGAGGTCGACAGTGATGTGGCCGAGGGTAGACTGGGGGCCCTGTTCGAAGCCAGCAATCTTGACGGGGTCGCGGATGATCTTCCTTGGTGGTATGCCGGCTTGCTGCAGGGTGATGAGAGGCATGATGTTGATTGAGGCACCGCAGTCTACTAAGGCGAGACGAAAGCCTGTACCGTTAACAGTGTATTCAAGGTATAACGGTCATTGTGGTGTTCAATTGACGGCGAGTCCTTGTCCGAGAAAATGAATGCGGTAGAAGGGACATGTCTGAGTTCGGCTTGGGTAGCGAAGCATTCAGGATCGAGGCCTGTGGTGACCTCGATCAGAAAATTTGAGAGGTAAGTCTGTGTCGTGGGTGAGAACCCCATTTCATCAAAAAAGCTTTTAATCTTCGACATCAGTCCGACTGAGGATGCTGGCTAAAGAACGGAAGGTATACAAGGTGTGACCATATGAGAGATCTCTGTAGGGGCTTCAGGGACTAGAGATTCAACGTGGTCAGTAAAGGCCATGAGCACCTGATGTCCTTGATTGTTGTTGCCATGGCTTAGGTAAGGGTCCTTACGCACATCGTTGTTCTTCCGTAACTGTAGTTCGCCTGACGCGACCTTTCTTGCAAAGATAGTTCGTAGTGCGTTGCAGTTTTGGAGAGGATGGCCAAGGGCTTGATGAAAGGGACAATAGTTGGGCCGGGTTCTTTCTTCGTCTGTGATGGGGATCTGCACAGGTGGCAATCTGAAGTTGCGGTCAATAATAACCCATTATGTCAAGAGTTCTTTCACCATGTTCAGATCGCATGGAAAGGCATGGGGAGTCTTCTATTGTCTTCGTTTGTCAGGGCGTTGGTCCCTATCCGAGAGCGGACGCTTGGAGCCAGCGTAGTTGCTGATATTGTTATGGTTGGTGCTGTTGTTGTCGTGCTGAGCACTAAGTATGTTTGTCGAGGCCAGTAGTGCATTCTGCGTGCAAGTCCTCCATGGTTTGACAGGGCCGACCGTCTTGTAAGTACGTCGCGCCACTTCCTTGAGGTGCCCCCAAGACTTCAACTGTAAGTTCTCAATGTGTACCCGGTAGATGTCGTTCATGTTCTTGATGCATATGGGGACCAATGTCTCGTCTTTGCTGAAATCTGTACACTCGAGGCACTTAAGGTGAAAACGGTGCACATATTTGGTTAAGTCTTCACCGGGATTCTAGCGTATGCTGGCGATGTCCACTACAGTGACGCGTTCAGCTTCGTAGTGGAATTTGTCCAAGAATAGTTGGTCCATTTCATCCCAAGAATGGACTATTCCCGTGGGGATTTGATCATACCAAGTGTATACCAAGCCCGTGAGGGACTTGTGAAACTCCCTCAGCTTCAAACTATCGCCCGGGCCATACTGTTCTAATGAGCCGACGAATCTTGTCAAGTGCTCACGGGCATTGCCTTCACGCCCGTTGAAGAGCACGAAAGTGGGTTGCTTGTTTCTGAGCGAGTATGGTACAGTGGCCATCTCGTTGGCATACGGTGTGCGGTATGTCAGTCGCGCTAACGAGCCGGGTGCAGACTGCTGTGACAGCCGGTGGAGGAGTGCATCAAAGTCGGCCTTAGAGACATAATGAGGGAGTGGCTCCTCCTGGCCAACTAGCGACTGATGGCTGGCTGGGGCTCCACGAACCCCCGAGCCCCCTGACAGTGCAACTCGGTAGGTTGGGGGAGTAGGAGGATGATACAGGGCAGGTGTTGCCATAGGCACATGTGCGGCAGCATGGGTGGCTGGGTGAGACATGTCCACCACTTGGCCGGTCGTTTGATGTTGCTCTGTTAGGTAGGGGTTAGGCTCCATTTCGATGGATTCATGAGTTTCAGAACAACTTCTGGCCGGTAGATGCTGTGGTGCAATAATAGGGGTGACTTGCTGCATCACTGGTCCCAGATCCTGCTGCGGTCTGTACGATGGCATCGCGGGATGCAGCGTGCCAGCTATAGGCAGGGAGGATGTCATGAGCCCCACCGCCAGGGGTTTGGAAGGTTGAGGCGGTAGTGGTCGCGACACTGGGGCCTGGGCGGCGTCAGGGGACGGCCCAGGTCCTGCGGGCTGGACCGGTGGAATGACTTGCTGTGAGGCCATGGCTTGCATGGATCTTTTTATTTCCTTCATGGCGATCATAAGAGTGGCCTGCGAGTCTTGTATGCTGGCTATAATAGGAATGAACTGCTGAATGGCCGCATTGACTGCAACTTGCAAGTCAGATGTGGGGTGGCCTTGGGGACGTAGGGCACTAGTCTCCTCTTGCTCAACCGGGTGGTCCTCTTCTTGCACGGGATGTATAAGGCTCTGGCTGGTAGCCCTCATAATTCGTCGTTGCATAGGCATGATGCCTAAGTGCAGCAGACTGCAACACGATGCTCACCTTCCCAGCGAAGTCACCAAAATGTTGGTATGGAAAAAGGGGTTTGCTGCTACGCGGAGGTGCCACAAAGGATGCAGTCTGAGTCAGCTTCCAGGTAGACAAAGTAGGAGACAGCAAGGACGGAGTAAGGGCTGAGAGCAAGGCTCCCCAGACAGATCGCGAGGGCTGGCAGAGCCACGTAGGTAGGGCGACGACGAACAAGGCCGACGATCGACTTGTCCGTGTCAAGGGTCTGGTGACCAAGGTTCAAATGTGTTTCTCTCACTAGAATTCTAGAGAGAATGTCTTTTTAAAGAGAGAAAGTGAAAAGTCCAAATGAGAGAAAAGATCCTTGAATAAGCTCCAAAGTCCACTATTTATAGGCAAAAATGTGCATGTGTAATAAGTTGACATGTGTCACCCTCTGGGAACGACACGTCGCCAGGGGGTCCAAAGTACTGATTCTCTGTTGGACTGCAGGTCCCCAAGTTCGTGCTGCCCTGCCCTTGCAACATTTCTTTACCTGTCTGAGGAGACTGATCATGCTGCGGTAGCATGGTCAGAGTAGCCCGTTGGCCCAGCCACCAGTCCAAGCCCTTACTGAATCCTACAAGGTGCGTCAAGAGACGCGCAGAGAACCTGACAGCGGTGAGGGTTGCCCCTGTAGCCAACTGCCAGGCGGACTAGGAGCGATGCCCTCCAAGGACGTGCTCCCGTCCAGGAGTGACCCGTGGGTCATTGCCCTGGTGGTGTCGACAATCAACAGCAATATGAGTAACATGAGTGGCTATGGTCACTGCTTGGTGCTTAGAGTCCGTTGCGGGGAAGTCTTCGCATCGGAGTTCCCTGCAAGTGTGATGTCAGTAGCTTTAAGGTTGTGCCGACAATGGCTTCAGGGTTGCAAGCCCATCCTGATGCGAGGGCCAGAGCCCCCAGTGATTGAGCTGGCGATGGTGCTAAGCCCGTCCCACAGTTTGATTGAATCGACGACGGCACTAAGCCCATGCCACAGTTTGATTGAGCCGGCGACGGCACGAAGCCCGTGCCGCAGTTTGATTGAGCCGGCGATGGCACTAAGCCCATGCCGCAGTTTGATTGAGTCGCCGATGACACGAAGCCCGTCCTGCAGTTTGATTGAGCAGGCGATGGCGCTAAGCCTGTGATGGAGCTAAGCCCATGCCACAGTTTGATTGAGCCGGCGACTGCATGAAGCCCGTCCTGTAGTTTGATTGAGCCGGCGACGGCACGAAGCTGGTCCCGTAGTTTGATTGAGCCGGCAAAGGCGCTAAGCCCGTGATGGGGCTAAGCCCATGCTGCACTTTGATTGAGCCGGAGACGTCATGAAGCCCGTCCCGCAGTTTGATTGAGCTGGCGATGGTGCTAAGCCCATGCCGCAGTTTGATTGAGCCAGCGACGGCACGAAGCCGGTCCCACAGTTTTGATTGATTCGGCGATGGCGCTAAGCCTGCGCCGCAGTTTTATTGAGCTGGCGACGGCACAAAGCCCGCCCTGCAGTTTGATTGTGCCAGCGATGGCACTAAGCCCGTGATGGCGCTAAGCCCTTGCTGCAATTTGATTGAGTCGGCGACGGCACAAAGCCCGTCCCATAGTTTGATTGAGCCGACGATGGCGCTAAGCCCATGTCGCAGTTTGATTGAGCCGGCGACGGCACGAAGCCCGTTCCATAGTTTGATTAAGTCGGCGATGGTGCTAAGCCCGTGATGGCGCTAAGCCCGTACCGCAGTTTCATTGAGCCGGTGACGGCACGAAGCCTGTCCCGCAATTTAATTAAGTCGGTGATGGCGCTAAGCCCATGCTACAGTTTGATTGAGCAGGCGATGGCGCTAAGCTCGTGATGGCGCTAAGCCCATGTCGCAATTTGATTGAGCGGGCGACGGTACGAAGCCCATCCCACAGTTTGATTGAGACGGCAATGGCGCTAAGCCCGTGATGGCGCTAAGCCCATGCCGCAGTTGGATTGAGCCGGCGATGGCATGAAGCCCGTCTTGTAGTTTGATTGAGTCGGCGATGGTGCTAAACCCGTGATGGCGCTAAGCCCATGCCGCAGTTTGATTGAGCCGGCGATGGCGCTAAGCCCGTGATGGTGCTATGTCCATGCCGCAGTTTGATTGAGCCGGCGACGGCACGAAGCCAGTCCCACAGTTTGATTGAGTCGGTGATGGTGCTAAGCCCATGCCGCAGTTTGATTGAGCCGGTGACTGCACGAAGCCTGTCCCATAGTTTGATTGAGTCGGCGACGGCACGAAGCCCATCCCGCAGTTTGATTGAGACGACGATGGCGCTAAGCCCATGCCGTAGTTTGATTGAGCCGGCGACGGCACGAAGCCCGTCCCGTAGAGAGGGGTCCTCGTGCCGGGGCGTTACGAACGGAGCCCCCAGAATGCCGTACACTCCGGAGAGTGGGTCAAAGCATGTTCCACATCCATGGGCGGGGGCGCATGGTGTGGTGAATAAGTGTGATGCCTGCAGGCCTCTAACATGGTTCTGTCGCATGGGCAGGGCGACGACTGTCGCGGAGGTATACTTGGTGCCGGGGCACGTATCATAAAAATGGCGCAAGGGCGCAGAGACGACTGTCGCGGAACAATACTTGTGATAGTGTGCTGCCGTCGTGATGATTGCGCACGGTCGGTGACGAGCGTCAAGTGACCATTGGTGTTGAGTGCGCATTGTAGAGAGCGCGATGAGTGATGTCGGGTGTTTAGGAATGACCCTTGCAAGGCAAAAGGGTGGCCGACCCCCTTGTTGGTATGGGGTGGCCGACCCCCCTTGCGGGGAAGGGGTGGCCGACCCTTCACAACAAAGGGGTGGCCAACCCCATGAACGAAGGGTGGCCGACCCCCTGAAGGAAAGGTGGCCGACCCCCTTAGCAAAGGGAGGGGTCGATCCCTTTTTCCAACTGTTTGACTGTGTTGATGTTGCTGCATTGGTGATGCCTATGGATTCTCAAAAGGAGATGCACTTTGATCGGGTTATGGCGTTAAATAATTAACCGTTGACTGGGTGATGTGTCGCGCAACGCGGATCCCTTTAGCGGGCCCCGGGGGTCTGACCAGGATGGGGTATGAACAAAAGTAATGACATATATAACTATAATAAATTCAACACAGAGATATATACTGGTTCGGCCCCACCAGCCTACGTCCAATCCACGAGCACTCCACACAAAGGAGACCTACTCGAGTCTTTCACTAAACCAGCTAGCTTCGGGTGCTAGCTCAAACCGCAGTATAATTTCCAAAACCCTTACAAGGTTTCCAACAGTTTACAAATGAAAAGAGATTTACAATTTGAATACAACAAACAAGCTCCTTCTTCAGCAGATGTTACAATGAATAATCTAAGACTAAGCCTTCTTAGGTGGAAAGATCTATATTCTTTCAAGAACCAAACCAAGAAGCTTACAATGAACTATCTCAAAGATGAACTCACTCAATAGAGAATAGATGATAATGAGAGATCAAGATGAGAGAGTGTTTTGAGATGAGTTTTAGAGAGTATTGAAAAAGATTCGCGAGAAGTATATTAAATGCTCCCAAGGATCCCTTTTTATACTAGACAAGAAAATGAACCGTTGGAAAGGGAAAACCTGAAAAATGATTCAAGTCAAACATTAAGTTTGATTTGACTGAAAACTTAGTGAGAAGAGACACTGAAGAATTTAGTCGACTGAAAACTCAATTTCATTAGACTGAAAACTTTTGCTTCGACTAAAAAGTTTTGCTTCGACTAAAAACTTTACTTCGACTAAAAAGTTTGGTTTTGACTAAAAAGTTTTGCTTCTACTAAAAACTTTGGATTCGAGTAAAAACTTTTGCTTCGACTAAAAACTAATTTTTAGGACTAGAACGAAGGAACTGCCCAATTTAGTCAACTACAAACTGTTTGCCTTCGACTGAAACATTAAGTATTGGTTCTTTACTTGAATTTCTGTGAGATCTTTTAGGAAAGACTTAGAAATGCTAAAAGGATAAAATAGACTACATGTTCTTGCATCTTCAATGTAGTCCGAATCTTTGAATCCCAAATCCAGGTCCAAGTTCAAGCTTTGTCCAAGGCATGAGAGTCTTTGTTTGATTAAGATAAATCCTAAACTTTTTACCTTAATAATGTTGTCAGATTAATGTTAGAGATAATAAATTGGAATCATCAAAATTGATAAGTCAACAATCTCCCCCTTTTTGATGATGACAACATTAGTTCTAACATTATATAAACATACTCCCCCTTGATCAGTTAACATTCAAACAAAGTAATAACTAAAAGAACATCTTTTAATATTCAGCAAAAAATTGTTAAAGATGTGTACAAAGAATGATCAAGAATGAATAAATCTCCGCTTTTGTCAAATCAAAAAGAGGGGCAGCCTAATGCAACAATCAAAAGAGTAAGAATAAGAAAACATCTAGGGCCGACGACAGTGAGCACCCTGCACAGATGAAGATGGATCAGTAGGTGGCGGAGTAGATTGACGAGCACCTTGTGAAGAAGAAGATGGATCAGCAAGTGGCGGAGTGGTTATGGGTACTTCAATGACTTCGACGACACGAGGAGAACGCTACATCAAAGGGTTGTACGGGAGATGCGGGCTGAAGAACCATTCTTCCCCGTCGGTGCCTGTGTGGCGAGAGAGAAAGATATTCGGACGAGTCACCCTAAAGCCATGAGCCTGATCAAAAATCTGATGGGTCAAGTAGCTGTTTTGTTCAGTCAGAATGTTTGTAGTGAGATAGGCCTGGCGGCCATGAGCCTGAAGGGCAACTTCCTGCTGTCTATGAAGATCATGCTACATCCAAGTCAAACTCTCCAGGAGGGGAGTATGGTTGAGATGAAGAGAGGAAAGGTTAAAGTTGAGGTCATTAAGAAGAGTGTGAAAGTCTATTTGGTTAGATAGAAGCTGGGATGAAGAGTGTTGAACTGATTGCTGAAGGGCATCAAGCTCATAAAGGAGGGCAGTGTGGTTGGCTGCAACAGAGGCAACAAGGGTGGTTTGCGATTCAAGTATTAAATGAATCGAAGTAGAGAGACAAGAAAGGGTCTCAGAGAGGTCGGAGTTGTCGGTGGATAGGAACTCATCAAAATTAAGATTTAAGAAGTTGATAAGCGGACTGAAGAATGGATCAGAAAGGTGAGGAGGGGTGGGCAGAGGTGGGATTGAGGAGGAAGGGTCAGAAAGAGGGATAAGGATAGAAGGAGATGGGTCAGTAGGCACAGTGGGTATGAACTGAGAAGGATCAGAAGATGCGGGTAGGGAAGACAGGAGCAAGTGAGGGTGCAGGAGCAGGCGCAAGAGCAGAAACTTGAACTGACCTGGTATGGGAGGGGTCGGTAACAGTGATGTGCTCAAGAGTGACACTGTTGGTGGCGAGGTCAGTGCGAATGGTGAATTCCACACAACGAAGAGAAGTTTCGTCAAGAATATGGTGACTCGAAATAGATATACATTCTGAGATATATGTAAGAAGAGGGACATGAAAATGTTCAAAGACACGGGTTAAGATTAGACCGAATGGAAGATTCATAGAGGACTTGTTCTTCTGGGCATCCATTACGAGCATGATAATGCCCTCAATGTTTAAGGGAGAGCCCCAAATGAAGTGGGTGAGAAGAATGATGTCGAGTTATGAAAAAGTAGCAAAAGAGCAGGCACGGCCCGAGAGGTTATAACTAAGAATAAAATAAAGGACACGATGAAGGGAAGAAAGGTCACCTAGACTAGGTTTGCGGGGTCGAGAAATGGATGAGTCTCCTAAAAGGGTTTGGGTTTGTTGGAGTGGGGTAAAGGAGCTAGTGGTGCACCACGTGTTTCTAGGGAAAACGATGGTGGAGGATTGGTTGGTAAAACCGAGTATTTGGGCTAAGTTGGTGGCATCGAGACGAATGTGAACCCCATTAACATATGTGGTCAAAAAGGTGGACGATAGAGCATTAAAGTGCATGTTTGAATAGAACATTCGAACAAGACCAGGGTAGTAAACGGAAGGAAGAGAGAGAATGGAGGGATAACCCATGCGGTCAAAAAGGCCGGTAAGACCAGGCTGAGTCATTAGGTTGACATCACTTGGACGACCCGGTACGACCTCCCGATTTACAAAATTTGTATAGTAGTTGATTTGGTCATCGGCTGACTCAAAAAAATGGGGAATGTGGATTATTTCGGTAGGAGAAATATAGAGGCAGGTAAGTGGCGGGTAGGTTCTGGGAGAAGTAAAGGAAGAAGAAGCAAGAGGAGGAGGAGGAGGAGCAACGGTACCTAAAGAGGACGGAGCAGCAGACGACCGTTGAGCAGGTGTCGAGGATGATGATCGTGTAGCAGTAGTTGTCGTTTGACGAGTGCGGCGTAGTGTGGAAGGCGGTGGTGGAGCAGCAACAGCAGGTGGATGAGCCACATCGAATTCATCATCGGTGTCAATGACGAGACGTCAGTGACTACGAGGGCGTGGGTTTGAGTCCATGTGGGCCCTGAGTGACAGGAGGGCAAGAGAGAGAGGAAGAGTAAAGGTCTGTAAAAAATGGGACAAGTAACAGTTAAAAGGGTAACATTAAAAAGTGAAATGAAAAAATGGGGTATATATACACGACAAGATTTTGGTCGACTGAAACATGATTTTCAGTCGACTGAAAGTTTTCTTTTAAGTCGAATGAGATTTGACTTTTTAGTCGACTAAATCGAACAGATTGCCAAAGGAGGAAGATGGTTTTCAGTCGACTGAAAAGATTTTAGTCGAAAGAAAATGGATGTTTCAGTCAACTCAAATCATCAGATACAAAAAGGAAGTTTTTATGTCAAATGAAAAGTTTCGGTCGAAAGAAAAAGGGTCAACAGAGTTGAAATTTTTTTTAGCTAAGATCACACATTCCTAAGCGACGACAAAGAGAACAAAAGGAGGATGCAACTAAGGGTTTTGTAAAGATATTTGCGAGCTGATCTTCAGAACCAACTTTCTTGAGTTCGATTAAACCTTTCTGACAATTGTCTCGAAGTAAGTGGTGACGAATATTAATGTGCTTAGTGCGTGAGTGTTGAACAAGATTTTTACTAATATCAATAGCACTGCTACTGTCGCACATAATAGGAATATGGTCTATTAAGACACCAAAATCCAGTAAAGTTTGACGCATCCACAGTACTTGGGCACAACAGCTTTCGGGCGCAACATATTCCGCCTTAGCTGTGGAGAGAGCCACAGACGTCTGTTTCTTACTGTGCCACGATACTACAGCATCGCCAAGAAACTGGCAAGTGCCACTAGTACTCTTGCGATCGACAAGACATCCCGCATAATCAGAATCAGAAAAACCTACTAGATTTAGCGAGGAATTTCGTGGATACCAAAGACCTAAATTTTAAAGTCCCAAAGAGATATTTAAAAATACGTTTGACTACAGTGAGATGAGATTCTTTGGGACAAGCTTGAAATCTGGCACAAATACATACACTAAACATTATGTCAGGTCTAGAAGCGGTGAGATAAATTAAACTACCAATCATACCACGATAAAGTTTGTTATCCACGTCTTTACCCTTTTTATCTTTGACATGATTAACGCTAGGAGAAATAGGGGTACCTCTAGGCATAGCATTATCCAAGCCAAACCTTTTCAAAAGTTCCTGTGTGTACTTGGACTGACTTATAAAAATTCTTTCTTTTGACTGCTTGATTTGAAGTCCAAGGAAAAAGGTAAGTTCTCCCATCATGCTTATCTCAAATTCCCTACACATACTCTCAGCAAACTCTTGGTATAGATCATTGTTAGTGGCACCAAAAATAATGTCATCAACATAGATTTGAACTATTAAAATGTGCAAATTACGAATTTTCTTAAAAAGAGTAGTATCGACTTTGCCACAAGAGAATCCATGATCAATAAGGAAATTGCTAAGGCAATCGTACCAAGCTCGAGGAGCTTGTTTAAGACCGTACGAAGCCTTTTTCAGCTTAAAAACATGATTGGGGTATTTTTCATTTTCAAAACCAGGAGGTTGTTTTACAAACACTTCCTCTTGTATTATCCCAATAAAGAAGGCACTTTTCACGTCCATTTGAAAAAGTTTAAAGTTCATATGACATGAAAATGCCAAAAGAACTAGTTTGTTTCCTTGAGCAACTAGTCTAGCCTTGTTACAAACAATATGGCCATCTTCATCAAGTTTGTTTCGAAAAACTCACTTGGTTCCAATGACCTTTTGTCGAACAGGAGCCGGAACTAGTGACCAAACATCGCTTCTCTCAAATTGATTCAATTCATCTGCATGGCAAGGATCAATTCAAAATCTTTTAGAGCCTCTGAAATATTTTTAGGCTCTATTTGAGAAACAAACATAGAGGCATTGCCCTTAGCGTCTTGTCTTTCTCACTTTAACTCTAGATGATGCGACAGTCGAGCAAAAGCTTTAATGCTTTCATCATGCGCAATCGTGAGTTTCATCTGATCCCAAGAATCAATCAGAGAGTAGAGCATTGCAAGAATCTGCTGTTCATATGAGAGATTGTTGCGAATCATAGCCGACATTTTTCTAAGATGGTTGACCATTTTCGCATTAGGAGCCATCTTATAAGTCTCAAACTTAAAAGTCAAGGGCTTGTAACCTTGTTGCTGAAGTGCCTGCAAAAGCCAACTTCAAAGCATTCCACATCTCTTGAGCGGTCTGGTAACCCTCGAATTGGCCAATAAGATCATTATGCATGTAGTTCAACATATTGAAATGTGCACTTCGATCCTTCTTCTCCCAATTCTGATAGGTTTCCATGTCACGCTTATGTTGGGCGATATCACCCTTTTCAGGCATGGTCATGTTATTATTTTCAAGACACTACAAGAAAAAAAGGCTTTTAGCGATGGGGAAATCCGTCGCTAAAAGACTAAAATCCGTCGCTAAAAGTTTTAGCGACGGATATACCGTCGCTAAAAGTCCCTCGTATAAAAGTCCGTTACTAAAAGTTTGGCGACGGAATTTTCAAATCCGTCGTTTAATATCGCACCTTTTGTGACGGATTTATTTATTAATTAGCGACGGATATTCCGTCGCTAATTATATTTTATGCATTTTTATTTATTTTCTGTTTTGTGAATTTAGCAACGGAATAATGTTTTGGCGACGGAATGTTCCGTCGCTAAATAAGACTTTTGGCGACGGAATATTCCGTCGCCAAAAGTTAGTCCAAGAAAGACTTTTGGCGACAGAATTAATCCAAATCGCCAAAAGTAAAAAAATTTTAATTTTTTTTTATTTTTCTATTACCCAGACCTGTAATGAAAATTTCAATTCTCAACAACGCACAATAATCAATACACAATTCTCAACAATGCACAATTCTCGACAACGCACAATAATCAATACACAAAGAAATGTATACAATCAATTATAAAAACTAGTCATGATGTACAAGCCGGGCGGGGGGAGGGGGACACGTTGGGACCGGGCGGGGGGAGGGGGGACAAGCTGCGACTGGGTGGGGGGAGGGGGGACAAGCTGGGATCGGGCGGGGGGGGGGGGTGGGGTTCATCAGGGGTTGCCGAGTCCTGGATCTGGATCCTGCTGATCCGGGACCGGCTCGACATGTCTGGCAGCAGTACCCTGCTGATCCTGCTCCTTGATCAGCCTCAACACCACCGTAGCAATGCGCTGGATCTTCTCCTCATCCAACAGATGCCGAGGAGCTGGTGTCTGTGCAAGGACAGTGAGGGGTGAGGACGCTCCTATCACGGCACGAGCAGTCGTGGTAGGCAGGCCGCGTATGTAGCCTTTCGGCCGATTGACGACCTTCGGCGTATCCAGCCATCGCTTCAACGCCCCAGTACTCGCACTTGTACTAGTGGACGCTGATGGCTGTCCGGACTCCCTAAGCTGTTCATACGAGGCCTGCAAAAATAGTGATTTAAAGATATATTAGGGCATTAATTAACGCAACAGACATTGAGGATAGTAAGAAAAAATTAACAACTTAATTAAACACATCGACTTACATCGATCCATTGGGCAATATCCGAAACATAGTCACCGACCCGGCATGCCTTGTCCTTGTCCTTCTTCCGCACGTGTGTCTAGTTATATGTCAGAGCTACGACCTCATCCTCCTCCAGATCCGAGTTATGGACAACATTCATGTGTCGGACGATGTCGTGTGGCACCGACCCCCCCGTGTGCGTCGGATCTCTGTTCTGTCTGTTCTCGGCCCCCTTCTTACTCTTGGCATCCTAGCCTGGATCCGCAGCCCACCGATCTATCATATCCCCCCATACAGTAAGAGATATCCAATGTGGGGGATATGTCTTCATCTCCGACATCGGGGCACCATCGAGTAGCATCTTCTTCGTCCGGTCCCGTGCGTCGTGGAGCCATCGGCGGTAATTCTTGGCGATGTAAGAAAAGAAGGCCTGCCGCCCTAGTGCCTGCCGATCAGCCGAGGTCAAACGTGAACCCCTCATGCAAGGCATTCAATAACACAAAATTAATTTAGAAAACAAATACTATCGCAGGAAAAAATACTTCAACGTACCAGCCACTCCTCCCATAAGGACTCCCTCGTAACGGCATCCTAGTCCTTCCAGTACAGGCGTGGCTCGGTGAATCGGCCCTTCACAAGAACACCGATCTTCATCCTCGCCTGATTCTCCAAGATCCTGCCAAAGAAGTAAATAAATAAATTAATACAGTTCAAATATAAATTAACATCCCAAATGTACAAAATAAGGCATGATGTGATTTTATTTTACTTACAGGCCCTCCTGGGTGAGCGTAACTCTCTGTTTACGCTGGGGGTCAATGCGTAGCCCGCGTGTCGGGCCACGTCCTCGTCGAGATCCTACAAAACACAGACATTAATACAGTTCAAATATACTTCAAATATAAATTAGCAAAAATGTACTAAATACCATTATCACCTATATCAGTGGTAGAACCCACGGAAGAAGGAGAATCAATGCGTGGGTGGGATGAATCTGCGTCGAGCTGGGGCGACGGCTGGGGCGACGGCTGGGCTGGGGCTACGGCCGGGGCTTTATGTGATCACTCTGTGCCTCGTCATCAGTGAGCAATGACAAGGTGGGACCCACCGGGGTGGAAGCAGCTCAGCGTCCAGCCCGGCCACGAATAGCTCGTATCCTATCCATATCTGACTTCGTATAGATAAATTGCAAAGACATTAACACATAAAAAATAATAATTTGGTAGAAATCATCATCGGCAATATATAAATATGAACGGAGGTGCAAAATCACATCAATATGAACCAAGTTCTAGAATGTTACTACATTTTTACCGTGATGTTACAACATTACAAGTCAGTCATTTTCAGTTTGGGAATCATCATCATCTTCCTCACTAGACTTGTCGTCCTCTTCTTCGTGGGACTCGTCGTCCTCTTCATCTTCTAATTCATCCTCTTCATCAGTAAACTCAGTCACATCGTCTCCAACACTTTCTACGTCTTCCGCGTCATCATCAATGACTTCTTCTCCTACATGAAGTGTTGTTGGAAGAGGAAGACTGTCCTCCTCGTTGTTGACCTCAACAGGTAACGAGACAAGCAGTTGGTCGGCTTGAAAGTAGTCTACCTACTGTCATATGTCACGGGCAATTTCTTAGACTTGATAACTGTATACCAATGAGATTTGGGATTGGCGACGTCCTCTGTGTAAAAGACTTGTGCAGCTTGACTAGCAAACACAAAGGGCTCGTCTTATGCAAGTCTTGACTTGACATTGACATCAACAATCCCTTGAGAGCTAACACGGATTCCTCTACTGCATGTGACATCAAACCACGTACACTTGAACATTACCAGGCGATTTTGGGAACCCAGATATGTTAGCTCAACAATCTCATCTAGCTCTCCGTAAAAGTCCATGTAATTCTCAGCATAACAGTCGCCGTTGACTAAGACTCAACTGTTTTGGGTTTGTTTTGCTCAGTTGATCATCTTTTACGTTAAACCTAAACCCGTTGATGATAAATCACTATACTAATTGGCCACAGAACTGTATATAACACATAATATAATTTCGTTAAGGACTTACACGCCTTTTGAACCACTGTACAAATTGTGATTTTCGATGAGATTCGGATACAGCGAGATCAGTGATTAAAGATTCCGCATCGAACTCATTGCAAACCAATATAGTTGACTCGCTTATCACACACTTTCAATTATGTACATCAATGTAAGTGAATTAAGACATTAGCTTACTCAACGAATGCCAAAACTTCATCGTAATTTAGAAGGGCATATATTGTTGCAGCACTGTACTCTTCATCCGTTAGCCATCGAGTATACATTTGGCCGAACGGACTACCAGACTGCTTGAATATTGACAATTGCCCTTCTAAATTTGTGCTCGATCCGGGCTCATTTTGGCCGAGTTGATTTAACCTTGTATCAACATCAGGCCCGAAATATTGACTACAAAAGTTTACAAGTTCTTCCATTACGTAAGCCTCTGCAATTGAGCCCTCAACCCGATCCTTATTGCCGACTTTTTTCTTTAAATGGAACATGAACCTAGAAGTTTAGCGAATCGAGTTAGGTGGAATATCAATGATAACAGGTGTCGCATTAATGCAAACGAACAACTGTAACAATTTAAAGATTACCTCTCGAAGGGATACATCCACCGATATTGCACGGGTCCACCCATTTAGCTTCATATGCCAAGTGAATAGGCAGATGCTCCATTGAATCAAAGAACGAAGGTGGAGAAGATTTTCTCCAGCTTGCAAATCGTCACCACATTGTTCTTCTCAAGCACTTCCATGTTACTCACCCGGATCGTAGAAGAACGTATATCTCGAAAGAAATGAGATAATTCAGTCAAAGTCTCGCAAACAACCCGTGACAACAGTCCCCGGAAGGCAATATGAATGAATCTCTCCATGAATACGTGGCAGTCGTGACTCTTCATCCCTTGGAGCTTGCATTTTGATACATTGCAACAACGAGATATGTTGGCCGCAAACCCATCCGGAAGCTTCAAATTCATCGACAGACCTTTTCCACTTGTTTCTTGTTTAGACAGTAAGGTACTTTTGGAAGTATTGTCCTCCCGCTGACTGTCCGAGGATGCAATTCATGGCGTAAACCCAACTGTTGTAGATCGCTTCTCGCTTTAAGGTTTAGGGTTTAGCGTTATGGGAAAAAGTTAATCTAATTAGGATTTATTAAGATATGTTAGGGCTAATTAGTGTTAATGAGGAGTACCTTGGGCTAATTATAGCTAATTAGGGTTGATTAGGACTAATTAGGGTTATTTAGTCCTAATTAGGATTCAATTGTGTTGGACACATGTCCGACACCTCCGGATACGTCCGAAGTCATTGATTTATTTTTTAAATGCCGGACACCGTGTCCGTCACCCCTTGAAGAAGTGTCGAACACCTCTTGAAGAGGTGTCCACAAGTATAAAGCCAAAATGTGACATTTTTCGGTGTCGGTGTCGATTGGACGGGGTGTCCGTGACCTACCGACACCTCGACACCTCATCGACACATCCAGACACATGTTGGACACCTCCGGACACGTGTCTGACACCTCTCAGCAATGTTCGAAGACATTGATTTATTTTTTAATTGTCGGACACCCATTGAAGAGGTGCCGGACATCCATTGAAGAGGTGTCCACAAGTATAAAGCACAAATATGTTATTTCGGTGTCGGCATCGATCGGACGCGGTGTCCATGTCTGTGCTACCTAACGGGGATCTCAATCCTATTGGGTCCCATCCTCCGTCAACAATCTCAATTCTCAAATGCTCAATGCAATAAAAATTAATAAAAATCACACATTCAATCCAATTGGGTCCCATCCTCTGCCAACAATCTCAATTCTCAATTCTCAAATGCTCAATGCAATAAAAATCACACATTCAATCCAATTGGGTCCCATTCTCCGTCAACAATCTCAATAACTCAAATGCTCAATGCACAATATCTCAATCAGGCACTCAAATCCTTTGATTTAATTTTACTTGGTTTGATACTTTAATTACCAATTTGAAGACCCAATTCTTTAGTGCATGAATGCATTTTGTAAGAAATTTCATATGTCACCTTGAAGGTTATTTATACATAATTGTAATTCAGTATGTTTTAGGTGCAGAGCCTCACCACCTTATGCATAATAATAGAGTTCATGACTATCTGTGACGCAAAAAGTTATTTATACCTCAATTCTATTTTTATTACACTTGTATGGGGTAACGGACTTGCATTAAGACTCAGTCTGTAAAGACTTTCCACTTATAATTTCATGGGTGAAACTTCAGTCAGACTTAGAGTACAAAATAAGCATTGCTCCAAGATCGATGCTCACACGGTGGGTGCGATATGATTAAACTACTCATATGTGTAGTGTTATTCATGGAGCAGGTTGATTATATCTAAGGGTTGCTATGATCTGTATAAAGCATAATTTTACTGCATTAATTTATTTAGAATCTTCCTAGAACAACATCATTCATAGTTTTGAAAGTTTTCTGAAATCAAGTTCCTCTGTAGACCTAGGTGTTCATAAGCATACTATAGAGGTAATTATGGTCTTACTTAAGCTCTATTGTTATCTAGTCTTCAAGATTTATCATAAGTAAGCACATAATCACGACTTCATCCCCTGCCAGCATAAGGTATTTCCAATTTGAGTTTGATTTTCAGTAATTTTGAGAAGATCAAAATTGTTGGAAGATCGAAATCATACCTTTTAAGTGAGGTTGATAGGTAATTATTGCCGGCGACAGTGGAGGGCGACAGTGTTGGTGGCGCGGCAGTAGTGGAGGCTTGGTGGCGCGGCGGCAGTGGAGGTGTATATTTTGGTCACGCGGCATCGGGGGAGGATGAGGTGTCGCCGGCAGTGGGGCACAGTGGAGATGAGAACGACAGTGAAAACAGGGGAGTGGAGGTGGGGGCACTGTGGGATCACCGGCGGTGAGAACTCAAAGTATTCAAAGAGATAAACAGGGAGAGAGAAGACCAGTTCTGGGGGATTTATTAAAGACTTTTAGCGATGGAATGAAGTCGTCGCTAAACGTCCGTCGGTGAAGGTCGAACTTTTACCAACGGACTTTTTAGCGACGACGTTATTCTGTTGCTAAAATTTTTTTATTAAACCCTTGAAAATAAAAAAATTCTAAAAAATTTTTAGCAACAGAAGGGCCGTCGCAAAAAGACCACCAGCAAAATTCCGTTGCTAAAATTTTTTTACGACGTCTGATTTTGTCGCTAATAGTATTTTGATGACGGAATTTTTATCGACGGGACTTTTCGTCGGTGAAAGATTATTTAGTGACGGAATCACTTCCGTCGCTGAAAATCTGTCGCAAAAGGCCTCTTTTCTTGTAGTGAGATGTCTTGCTAATTTAAGAGAATATTGGATCTTATGATGCCAAATATCGTAGTTATTGCCATCCAGTTTCTCAATTTTGGCGAGGTTCACAACAATGTTTGTAGAGGCCATTTTACTACATTTAAATTGCACATATAGATAATAACATACACACATTATCCATATTTTGCCACACTCATATCACCCAAATGCAATAAAGAACCCAAAAACATAAGATTGAAAATTTTGCTAGGCTCATTATCTTTACCTATGTCCATGGATTAAATATTACTTCTAAGTTTATTGTGTGCAAAATAAGAAAAATGACAAAAACATGTCTTAACTCATATAACGTCCATTTAATCTTAAGTTTATTGTGTGCAAAATAAGAAAAATGAGAAAAAAAAACATATCTTTATTCATATAATGTCCATTTAATCATATGCATTTTGTTTGTTTATACTAAAAGAGAAAAGCATATGATAGAATTTTAGAATATATATATATAGCTGATCTGTTGATAACGCTAGCAAAATAGGAGATTTTGCTAGCGCGATCTGGTCGTCCATCCTGAATGGATGGACAACCCAGATCTTTTTTTTGCAAAAGATGTCAGTCATCCGCTACATAGTGTAACGGAAGACATTTTTTACGAAATTGCCCCTTCCTCCATCCGCTACTCTGTGTAGCGGACAACTTTTTGTCCTCACAGTTGCCAGTCAAAAAAGTCGTCCGCTACACAGTGTAGCGGACGACTTTTTTGACTGGTAACTGTCAAGTCATCCACATCCCCCCTGACAGTTGTCACATCAGTCCTGTCGCCGCACTACATTCCAGCCTTGTACTCACGCGTAGACTTTTTTGCTACATTGTTTATATTTTATCGTCCCGATTTTCGCAGCCCTACTTGGTACAACAGGAAGATCTCCTTCGTATAGACTTTTGCACCATTCAGCTCCAACGGGGTTTCAAGCAACCTTCTCCTTTGTACGTGCTTGCAAAGTCTACAGCCCTTTCTTTCACGAATAACGAGGCAACCGCTTTTTGTGCGGATGTGACGAAACTCTTCAAATTTGTAGTTGTACCCACATAACTATCGAACGTGGCATTCATAGACTCACTCTTGCCCATTGTTTTCATGCCTGCAGAAAAATACCTCGTCGTGTAAACATCAATCCATTGCTCTTTGAGCTCGTACAAGTGCTGGAGCCACTTGTTGTCTTGCAATGAGTAATCCTCAACAAGCTTTTCTCACCTCTCCACAAATTCCTCAATCGTTAACGACTTTTTAACGCACTTTTCAAATTCCTGTTTAAAGTCTGGATACGTTGCATACACATGATGCAAACGTTCAGGGTATTTGTTGCTTATGTGCCAAGTGCACAAGTTGTGTCGGGTATCTGGGAAGACGGTAGCAATAGCCTTCTTCATTGTCAAATCTTGATCGGTGATGATAACTTTGGTGCTTTGTTGTTCATGGCTTCCAGCCACACCCTAAACAACCATTCAAAAGAACTCTCGCTCTCGTCCCTTAACAAAGCGAACCCAAACAGGATGAAGTGATAATGATGATTGACCTCCGTGAAAGGAACGAATGGCATCGAGTACTTGTTGGTACGGTATGTGGTGTCGAAAGTCACGACATCCCCAAAATGCTTATAAGCTAGCCTCGAACGACCGTCGACCCAAAAAATTGTACTAACTCGATGCTCGTCTTCAAGTTTATAATCGAAGGTAAACTGCGGGTCCTCCATCTGCATCCGTTTCAATAGGCTCATTGTGGATTGAGCATCATTGAGGTCATACGCGGCTCGTCTATGGGTTCGGACCGCGTTACGAACGTCTGTCGTGTTAAAGTTTAAATTTTGAATTCCCCCAGCCTGTTCAGCAAGAACATTAATCATGTCGGTAGGTCCTAGCCGCGCATTGCTCATTGTGTGAATTAGGCTCCTTGCGACCTTACCCATCTTCTTGTGTTGATGCATCTGACTCACCTTAGAAGGGGTTACTAACGGGTGATTGTGTGCCAAGGCTGGTAATAAGCCAATGATCTTGCTTGGGTTTATAGCTTACGAACATCTTGACCTGGCAATTTGTGCGCCCAAAGCAGTCCCGTCTTCTACGCGAATATCCTATTTCGTCATCACTGTCATCATTGCCTACGCGTGTCTCATTTTGCTGTGGGTTTCTGCCCCTATGACACTCGTATAAGCGAGAGCATATCTTTTTTGTTACGTTGCTTGTTCTTGTAGTCTTTATTCTAATGCCAAAACCAACCCTCAATGAATACGCTCGAAAACATTCTTCAGCTTCTTCCAATGTTTGAAACGTTCGTCCTAGATACGGATCACTAGCATCTACGGGGGTGTTGGAGCTCGACACGAAATCAGACATTGTGAAACAAGACCTATGTAGAAATAGACTACGCTTAACAATCAAAAAGCATTTCTAACTGAAAATATTACCTCAAAATTACCGTGGAATAGACCAATTTAGGATGACAAATATACCATATACATAATCTCAAAAGTGTCTCAAATTTAACAATTATTAATTTATTGAACATAACAAATTAAAATTACTAAGATAAATAGACAAATTCATCATGCCAAAATACAACAAACATGTCTCAAAAAAATTGAATTTAAATAGGATAAATTTTTCAAAGTTAGCGAACCTAAAAAAATGAATTTGTTTAAAGTTAACAAATTAATTTTTGGAACATCACAAATTGATGAATAGAGTGACAAATTACTAGAACATCACAAAAAATCTATATTTTTTTGTCCAAAACAAAAAATATACTTAATCAGTCAATCCGGCAAGAAAATTTCACCATTCACAAACTTACCTTGCTTGAGTGAACCTTGAAGCTAGTGTTACTCAAAGCTTGAAGGGAGCTGAAAATGGAAGCAAGTGAGTCTGAAAGAGAAGAAAATTGTGCTGAAAGAGGTGAGAATATTTTGATGAATAGGCAATACTGTATAGCAGACAACATTAAAGGTACAGAAATTCAGGGAAGTGTGTCACGTGTGTCAGTCAAAAAGTCGTCCGCTACACTATAGCTGACGACTTTTTGACTGGCAACGATCAGGACAAAAAGTTGTCCGCTACACAGAGTAGTGGACGGAGGAGGGGGCAATTTCGTAAAAAAAAGTCGTCCGCTACACTATAGCCGACAACTTTTTGACTGGCAATGATCAGGACAAAAAGTTGTCCGCTACACAGAGTAGCGGACGGAGGAGGGGGAAATTTCGTAAAAAAAAGTCGTCTGCTACATACACTGTGTAGCGGACGACTGACAGCTTTTGCAACAAAAAAAAAAGAAGATCTGGGTCGTCCATCCATTCAGGATGGATGAGATCGCGCTAGCAAAATCTCCTATTTTGCTAGCGCTATCATCGGATCAGCTCGCTATATATATATATATATATATATATATATATATATATATATATATATATATATATATATATGTGGACGGTCCAGATCTTTTTTTATGTTTTTTTAAGTCCGTCTCCGCTACATTATGTAGCGGATGATTTTTTGACAATAATACCGTCCAGCTCCATTCGATACATAATGTAGCGGATGAGTAGGGACCACTTTTTCTCATTTCCTCATTAATTTTCTAACATCTTTCTCTCTCTCTCTCTCATCAATTCTGACTCTTTCTCTCTCCTTCCTCTCTATTTTCTCTCACCACTTTTTTATTTCTCTCTCATCCTCCTATTTCCTCCTTTCTTCTTTCTCTCTTTGCTGTGTCTGGCAGCGAAAGGGTGGTGGCAAGGAGTGGGATGACATTGAAGAAAGGTGCCAGAGCTGGTTATGAAGGTATACTGGTTTTTGTTGCTCAAGGCAAGAAAGTCAAGGCTCTTTTGTGTGGAAATCCATTCTGGAATCGTTCCTACTAGACCCAAGATTTGAGGGAGAGTCTAGAAAGCATACTCTTGGGTACAATCTTCAGATTGTTATTCCAAGTCAGGTTATTGCCTCCAAGAAACAAGTTCTTGAGGGCCTTCTTATGGAATAACCAGGATGGGATTTTTCCACTTAGCATGTTGTTTTCCAGTTCAAGCTTTTCCAACTTGCTCAAGTTCTGTACTGAAGCTGGTATGACACCAGTTAACTTGTTCTTGCCTAGTGCCAAAGTGGAAATGTGGATAGTTTTCCAATCTCACTTGGAATCTACATTGAGAAAAGATTATCTCTTAAGTCTTACTCTTCCAACTCCTTCAGCTGCAAAATTGAAGATGGAAATCCACCCGAAAACTCGTTATGGCGGAGGGAAAGATTCTGCAGCTTGGTAAGGTTTTCAATTTCTCTGGGAATGTCCAACCTCAGTGTCCTCAAATTTTGAAGATAACTCACTTCAGGACTTAGAACACCCTCCACAGAATTGCTACTCAAGTCGAGGTATCGCAAGAAACTCAAGTAAAAAATGTTCCAGAGGAATTGATCCATTAAAGCTATTCTGCCTTAGGTCAAGATAGACCAGCTTGGTGAGATTAGCAAATCCCTTGCCTGGAATTCCATCTTGTATGTAATTGGAAGAGATGTCAAGTAGCATCAACGATTTAACACGAAAGAGTGGAGGAAGGAGAGAGCAGAGTCAGAAGAAAGGATGAGAGAGAAGGACGGAAGAGAAACTAGAAATGTGGTGAGAGAAAAGAGAGAGGAAGAGTCAAAATCGATGTGTGTGTGAGAGAGAGAGATGTTAGAAAAAAATTAATGAGGGAATGAGAAAAAAATGGTGCCTACTCATCCACTACATTATATAACAGATAGAGCTGGAGGGTATTATTGTCAAAAAAATCGTTCGCTACATAATGTAGCGGACGGACTTAAAAAAAGGTAAAAAAAAAAAAGATATGAACCATCCGCAGATCGCGTGTGGAAGGCCAGACCGCGCTAGCAACTTCTCCTATTTTGCTAGCGCTCTCAACAGATCAGCTCCCATATATATATATATATATATATATATATATATATATATATATGAATTCATAAGAGAGAATCTGCTTGTGCATTCTATTTCAAAAAAAAAAAAAATAGTCCAGCCCAATAACTGACCATAAAAAAAAAATTTAAGTACACAAAAGATTTCATTGGTCCAAGGAAAAAAAAAAGAGTAACAGCCCACCAACCGTCTTCAAGCCCACTTGTACACCATTGTCTCCCAATGAGGACATCATAAGTTCTTCAAAAGTGTGGGTCTAGTCCGAATCCAATGTGGGCAGAAAGACACTCGCGGACCATTATGCAAATGGTTAAGCCCGTTGGCAAATGGCTAGACCAGAAAAAGATAAAAAAGAAAAAAGAAAAATAAAGGGCCTGTACGCTTACGAGATTTTTTTTCTGTATTCTATATTCTGTTTTTGGTTTCCAGAATTTAGTATTCAGTTCTAAAATCGTATTGTGTACTTTTACTTTTTTCCGTATCTACTTTTTCTGTACGTTTATCATTTTCTTTTTCATTTTCACCAACTTTTTTCTGAACCAATTCATTAATGGACCCCACTATTTCCATTTCTAGGAAGACCCAGTGAAATGGATGGTCTAGTTTGGTGAGTGTTTGTTGAAACAGGGTGGTAGATATGAGGGAGAAGAGGTGATATTCTGACTAGGAGAATACAGTTCGAGGAAAAAGGTGAAAACACCCTTTGGATGTTTTCGGCTTTTTTGACACTATTTAAAAATTTTATCCAAAACGGAACCGAAAAAACGTAAACATACACGAAAAAATGCATCTTTTTCATCATCATTACAAAAATGAAAACTGAAAAACGTAAACGTACAGCCCCAAAGAACCGGGAAACTCAAAGAAAAATTTCAACATCATCTTCTTCCTCTGAACAGAAAACCTAATTTTCTTTCTCACAAAAAAATTCATAACAAATCCATTTCTAATCCAAATCGCATGAAATCAGTTCCATTGAACTCGAAATTGACTATACAACAAATATATGTCAATCAAATTTGTTATTATGGAAAACATTGTTTGATATACCATGTAAACATAGCAGAAACATTTATATAATGAGAACAAGACTTTTGGGCTCTGATACAGCTGTTGACTGGAGCATTTGTGGAAGTGGAAGAGTACCTTCAATAGCTCAGTTAAACACGACTTGTTTTATGGTCGTCATCACGCGATCGAACCGCCAAAAATCTACTGAAACACGCCAAAAAAAATGGCTACTAGAGTCACTTTGTGATGTTCACAGATCAAGAACCAAGACACTCTTGCACACTCACCAAGCACTCACTAATTTTACGGTAAGAATTATACTAATGGATTATATATTCCCCGATGTTTATAGAGAGTGAAGAGGTGCCAAAGGAACCATTGCAATGGTTCCCCGCAACCTTCCGGCAAGTCACATATGTGACTTGCTTTTGGAGCCCTGTGGCAACACATGGGACGGATCCAAATTGGACTCAGACCCAAATTTCCTACATGGGCATACACTAACTTTTCGTACAAAACTTAATCTACTCCCCTCCGTATGTTTGTGTACCACACACATCTTATAGTAATTCAGTCCAACGGTGTTCCATCAGTTTTATCGATCAAAGTTGAGGTTCACCTTTTTGTTTTCATTTTTAAAAGAGTGCGAGGTGGGGGCGAGGTGCTATGCACGTGATTGTATTGCCCTAATCCATTGGTAACCATATTTCTTTCTTAAAATCCACGCGGAGGAGAATAAATACAATACAAAACGTGATAAATATGATTATGGAAAAGAAAAAAACTGAAATTCTTTTGGCTGCAAAGCATGTTGTAAAAAGAGTCTATAATTTCTCATGCAGTGATAAATATGGTCATTACATATGTTTAGTAATTTTTAATTAGTGATCTTAAAAAAATCCCGCTATGAAGACTGTGTAAAAATCTTGCAAACTATGTTTAGCGAAACAAATGGTCGCTCTACAAAGATTGTACGCTATTCCTACTACTGCTGATGTAGCTAAAAAAAGTTAAGTAACCGTTACACCTAGATAAATATGCGTCCCATATATATTAGCATCGCCATTATTAATTTGGAAACGTTGATCGCAAGTTGATTCAACCAAGTCCAGTTTAAGGCAGGAATCCTTTTTACCTCTAGATCTCCAATAACTTGAGCCGACATAATGCCTCTATATAAATGTCCATGTACAGCTCCAAGAATTCTCACATTACAAGCAGCAAGCTTTTTTCTTGGCCTATCTCAAGTTGTTGTCGCAGAGTAACATGGAAGGCCTGAATCAAGCACCCGACGAGCTGCCTATCGAGTTCAAAATTTTGATTTCCAATATGGGAGGATCCAAGGTGAAGTTTGTTGGAAAATAAGGCAGTATGGAGAAAAATGAACTGAAAATTGTTAGAATCGAATGCGTTACACTCTTTCCTTTAGATATTATTTGCTCCCTTATAATCTACTTAGGGTAGTAGTAAATCTGCCTCCCAAGATAAAACAGGCAAACTCAGTTGATTACAACAGATTGCAATCAACAGACAGAAATTTGAGAGAGAGCAAGAAAGAATTTCAAAGTGAGAAATGATCTGACCATCAGGCCTATTTATAGACATCAAAATGTTCCTTGAGCAGGTGCAAACAGTTGTGACAGTTAAGTGATTTTGCAGATGTTACTTAATAGTCACAATCTGTAGACACAGTAAAGGGGTACAACATTTGAACCTAAAGGCACCATAAACAAGTGCCACTTCGAATTTAAACAGATCAGAAATCTGTTTAATTAAGCCAACAGACACACTGTTTCAGTTCAAAATACAGCTCACAGGCTGAATTTGTCACAAAAAGTTAAGGCTGGGCTCGGGGCGAGGGCTCCTAGCGACGATGCGCACGTGCGAACTACAAAGTGCGCCAAAAAGTGCCAATAGCGCCTTTACGCCTCCGCCACCGCCCCCGCTGGCGTCGGCGCCAAAGTGCCCGTGTGTAGTGCGGTGCATCGCACATGTGCGAATGCATGGCCATGTGTTTCTAGAACAATATGGTATGTCACATGGACATTTAAATAACCTTAACCTTTCTATTTTTCAAGCCATGTGGAAACCCACATCATGACCCTTTTCAACCTTATTAAATGTCAATCTTTGAGAGTTAATATCTCTCAAATCAATCAATCAATTTGATCAATTTTTTTTGTAAATAATTCCTTGTAGTACAAAGTTTAATAACGTTGGAATTAATTGTGAAAAATTCTCAACAATTTTTCCTAATTTTTCAAAATTGAATTTTATCACATTCCTAATTAAATTAGAAATGTCCCTCTCTCTATCCTTTGATAGGTTCTACTAAGATAAATGTGTCTTTCGACTTGAACCTTTACCATATAGCAATGAAGTCGACCAGAATTCTGAGAAGCCTTAACCTTGAACTAAGAATCTTTGGTGATTGATCATCTGTATAGAACTTCCCAACCAAATTTTCAAATACCTGTATATTTACGGCCTTATGCTACATCTTAGGATTTTCATAAGTACCGTAGAGACTAGCTCAAATCTCGCAGAAGCGGCCCCACTTCCTGCACTTATATAGGTAAATCTAATAAGGTGCACTTGGATGACCTGCACCCACCTTTAAGTACATAGATTTATTAAAGAAATAACTTCCACCCTCCTCTTGTTCGCCATACAAGTATGCACTACCTTGAGATGGCATGAAAATCAAAATCTTCATCTTTTAGTGCATCTTTGGTTATAAATACAACGTGTTTTTTCATTGAACTAGAAGACTAGAGGTTACTCTAGTATCTAGTTAGTTTTCACGTGCATGTTACCTCTCTTATTTCATGAGCTTTAAACCCATCTCCCTGGAAGTCTGCCATATTATATCCCTGCCTAGGCCTTTTGTAAAAGGATTCGCCAAATACCTTTGCACTTCACATAACTAATAGTAACAACTCCTTTGCTTAGCTGTTCTCTCACAAAGCTATGTCTAGACTTCCCATTGTAAATCTTACTATATGCCCGCGCTAACACTGCCTCGTTATCGCAGAATATAGAAATAACAGGCATTGGCTTAGGCTATAGAGGAATCTCTATCGACGGGTCTCTTAGCCATTCTACCTCGTTGACCGCCATTGTCAAAGCAATAAACTCAGACTCCATGGTCGAATGTGAAATTAAAGTTTGCTTTTTGGAACCCTAAGAAATTGAACCTCCACCGATGGGAAAAATCCAACCATTTGTGGACTTTGTTTCATTTGAGTCTGTGATCCAGTTTGCATCTGTGTACCCTTCCAAAACGGCAGGAAATTCCTTATATGTTAATGCATAGTCCATTGTGCGCTTAAGGTACTTAAGTATTCTAAACACCGTATTCCAATGGATTTCAAAACACAGACCGCAAATGTTATATCTGGTCGGGTACATAGCATGATATACATCAAGCTACCGATCACACTAGAATACTCTAGCTGAGAAACACATTTCCCTTCATTTGCCCTCAACTTAATAGAAGGGTCATATGGGGTAGTAACCAAGGCACAATTCTCGTGATTAAATTTCTTTAAAAAAAATTTTTCTCAATGTAATGAGACTGTGACAAAGAAATAGAAACTGAGGATTTTTTTTTTCTAATCATTTTCATTCCCAAAATAACATTGGCTTCCCCCATATCTTTTATACCAAACGATAAAGATATAAATTATTTGGTTTCTCACACAATATCTAAATCAGTACCAAAGATTAACATATCATCCACATACAAACATATCATCACACCATGTCATTTATCAAACTTAGAATAAACGCAATTATCACATTCGTTTATTCTAAATCTATAAGCAAGAAAGACTTTGTCAAATTGTTCATGCCACTGCTTAGGAGCTTGTTTTAAGCCATACAAAAATTTGATAAGCTTACAAACCTTTGTTTCTTGGTCCTTTAGTACAAAACTTTCCAGTTGTTCCAAGTACACCTCCTCTTCTAAAATATCATTTAGAAAAGTAGTCTTAACGTCCATTTGGTGTAAAACTAGTTTGTTAATAGATGATAAAACAAACAATAATCTTATAGTGCTAAGTCTAGCTATCAGAGCATAGGTGTCGAAATAGTCAATCCCTTCCTTTTGTTTAAAACCCTTGGCTACAAGTCTTGCTTTACACTTATCTACGGATCCGTCTCGCTTAAGCTTTCTCTTAAAGATCCATTTGCAGCCTATTGGTTTAAACCCCGGTGGTAAATCAGTCAATACTTAAGTTTGGTTTGACATTATCGATTCAATTTCATCATTTATAGATTCTTGTCATAGAGCAGAATCTCGAGAAGTCATGGCTTCTCGATATGTAAGAGGGTCATGTTCTACATTATACATATGAGAGTAATCACCTTCATTTCTACCTCCCTCAACTATGAATTGGTAGAAATTTGGACCATAGGTTTTTTCAATCCTTGCTCTCTTACTTCTCCTTAGTTCACCTCATTCCCCCATTTCTGGAGTAGGGTGAACTTGATCCTCGTTGACTATGTCTTCACTTTCCCGATTTCTAGAGAAAGAATTCTCAAAGAATTCGGCATCTCTAGATTCCAAAATAATGTTTTGGCTAACAGATTCCGTTGATTCCAGGGTTAAGAATCTATACGCTTTGCTATGTTCAGCATAGCCTATGAAGACATATTCAATTGCATTTTCCTCCAATTTGGGTCTTTTCGGATCAGTTAGCCTAACTAACGCCCTACACCCCCATACCTTGAGGTGTCCAAGAGAAGGTTTTCTCTTCTTTCATAACTCATAGGGTGTGACATTATGAAGTTTATGGGGTATACGGTTAAGTATATATGTAAAAGTCATAAGAGCTTCCCCCCATAAATTTTTAGGCAAATCAGAAGTAAGTAATAAGGTATTAACCATTTCTTACAAGGTCTTATTTTTCCTCTCGGCTACACCATTTTGTTGTGGACTATAAGGAGCTGTAACTTGGTGTATGATACCTCAAGTTTCAAATAGATCATCAAAGGAAAGGTATTCACCTCCCCTATCCTACCGTAAAATTTTAATCTTACAATCTAGTTGATTCTCTACTTCTACTTTGTAAATTTTAAATTTATCCAAAGCTTCATCCTTAGTCCTAAGAAGGTATGTGTAAGTATAACGCGATCAATTTATCTATAAATGTGATGAAATATCTTTTATAACCCCTTATTAAGTGGCCTTCCATCTTACATAAGTCCGAATGTACTAGTTTTAACAATTGTGCTTTCCTCTCAACCCCTTTAAGGGGTTTTTTTTTTGACAATTTTAGATTTTCTGCAAACTGAACATTTCTCTAAACTAGGTGAAGTACTTTGAGGTATTAAACCTGAGTTTACCATACTTCTCACGCGTTTATAATTGACATGACCTAGTCTAGAATGCCAAAAATTAAATGGAACAGCAATATAAGCAAATTTAGTATCTCAATTAGCAAGAGTAAACTTGTACAATCCATTGGTTACATATCCCTTGCCAACATAGTTCCCTCCCTTAGTCAGAATAACACTATCTGACTCATCGGGAACGAAAAGCACATCTTTTAAGGTCAGCTTCTTACCAGAAGAGAGATAGAGCACCACAGTTCCTTTCCTCATGACCTTAGCAGTAGAGTTTCCTATGCAGAGATGATGTCCCTCCGCAACTGGCTCAAGGTCCTTGAACAAATTTTTATTTTTAGCAATGTGATTGGTTGCACAAGAGTCCACCCACCACTCATCATTTCCCCCCATCATGTTGGCTTCAAAAACCACTGCAACGAAGTCCTCGCTATCAACCATATTGGCATGGTCCTTTTTCTGCCTCTTAGCCACTTGGCAATTCTTCTTGAAGTGCCCAATTTTCCCATATTTCTAACAAGCCTTTTTAGGCTTGTCTTGCCGATTAGCAGAAGCAGAACCTTGACCATGAAGCTTACGCTTCGAGCCACTAGAGGAGCCATGGTTTATTACAAGAGCTTTGGAGGACTTGTTGTCTTCCAACTCAAGTCTATCCAAGTTTTGAGAATTCTCTTCAACTTGGATATACTTGACCAACTCTTGCATGGTCATGGCATCCTTCTTTTGTTTCAACTTTTTACGACATTCTTTCCGAGCTAAAGTAATTTAGAATTTATAGTTGACACTTGGAAAGACTCGTCAAGAGAGTGGGCCTCCAAAATAATCAAATTTATAATCATTTGTAATTCATGAATTTGAGTAATAACAGACTAATCCCATAGTTCCTTTGCGGTGGTGTTTGCGTACTTGATCTCGTACACATCATAGAGAATGTCGGACATGCCTCCCAAAATGTTGCCCTTGTAGTAGGTGTCATCCTCCTCGACTTTCGCTTTTGTTTCATGGCAGTCTGCTTTATTGCTTTGTCTACTGCTTCATCCACGATAGGCTTTGGAATATTGAGCACGTAGGCAATCTTCAATGTAGCAAGAAAAAGTACATCTTGCACTTCCATCGCCTAAAGAACGAGCCATCGAACTTAGCCAGCTTGGAGATGTCGTTGATCACAGGCATCCTTGCAGTAGTCTCCATCATAGCCAATGCTGTCTTAAGATTGTTGGAAAATAAGGCAGTATGGAGAAAACTAAACTGAAAAATGCCTGAGTCGAATGCGTTGCACTCTTTCCTTAAGACAGTATTTGCTCTCTTATAATCTGCTTAGGGTAGCAGCAAATCTGCCTCCCAAGATAAAACATGCGAACTCTGTTGATTAGAGCAGATTGCAATCAACAGGTGCAAACAGTTGTGACAGTTAAGTAATTCTACAAATATTACGTAGCAGTCACAATCTATAGACACAGTAAACATGTGCAACATTTGAACCTAAAGGCACAATTTCGAATTTAAACATATCAAAAATCTATTTAATTTTGCCAACAAACACACTGTTTCAGTTCAAAATGCAGCTCAGAGGCTGAATTCGTGGTAAAAAATTAAGGCTGGGCTTTGGGTGAGGGCTCGTAGCGACGATGCGCACGTGCAAAGTGCGCCTAATAGCGCCTTTACACTGCTGATGAGCGCTTGTGCGGTGTGGTGCACCGCACATGTGCGAGTGCATAGCCATGTATACCATGTGTTTCTAGAACAATATGGTGTGTCACATAGCCATTTAAATTCCCTTAACCTTTTCATTTCTCAAGCCATGTGGGAACCCAGGTCAAGACCCTTTTCAACCTTATTAAATGTCAATCTTTGAGAGTTAATATCTCTCAAACCAAACGGTAAATCAATTTGATTGATTCTTTTTGCAAATTATTCCTTGTAGTACAAAGTTTAATAAGGTAGGAATTAATTGTGAAAAATTTCCAACAAAGTTGGTCATCGAAAAGCAACTAGTTGCAATCGACGTTAGTATTGGCCACAACCAGTTTTTGTTCCCTAGTAGCCGCATAAGGGAGGAATTTCTGACGGAGGACGAGAGGGTGTTACTGGACAACAATGGTGAGGGGATGGACATGGTGTTGATCGAATTGTCACTCGAGGTCGGGATTATGAGACTAAGGCTGTGGACTACGCGGAAGGCTTCAGGGGCTGCATGCATGAGCTACGTGCTTACGACGCAGTGTGGAACGAAGTTTGGAAGAGGAATAGCCTTCGGCGGTCGACGCCCGTGCAGTTATGGTCGTTTACCGAAGGCATGATGGATTAGGCTTGGCTCTAGTTTTGCGTGAAGAGTAAGGGCAATGCATTAGCATTCACAATAACAAAGTCAAATAGCTGCAATTGATTGTCATCATCAGGTCCTTTCTTTCTGATATAGCTAAAAATACGCCTCCAATCTACAGACGACACGTGGCAGTTATGACACGTAGTCCAAACTAGATTATTACTGTTTAGGCATTTACCATATTAGCCACCAGGTAGAATCCTAAAAGGACTCTACCTCTATCAAAGATTTAGATGTGATCCTCTAGGATCCTAATTTGATTTTGATTGGAGTTATGTGAAACCTAATTCTACTAGGGTTCTCCTTCCTACTACTATATAAACGGGTCTAACCCCTCAGGTATGGACAACTTCACACAAAATTACACATTCTGCCTTACTGCTTTTTCAGAGTTCTACATTGTTAGCCATCTCTGACTTAAGCATCGAAGCGTTCCCCCGCCGGAACCGCACCCGGCGGTCACTTCATGTTCTCTTTTGTAGGCCTAGTTTCTGGTGTGTCTCCATCTGAGCAAGGTAGTCAGCCTATTGCTTGCTTAGCTCTTCAGCACGATGGGTAGCTTCCTCTGCCTCCTGAACACGTCCCTCTTTTGCTGGGCTTCCTCAGCTGCCACCTGCCTCGCCATCTCAAAGCGAGACAACATTTCAGACTCCCTTGCATACATCTGGAATATTGATTACAAAAATCAGCCAAAGGAGGTTAAGAATGAAGATAATAGTTAGTTAGAAGAAGACCATTACTGTATATACAGCCCAAGCAAAGGAACAGGCAAAGGTCTTGTAAGTCTGGTTTGGAAAAACCTCATTATCTGTGGAAGAACTCCATGAACTAGGTGCTGCTTCGAGATCTGATTGTCTGGCATCCCAATGTCATCGCACCTAAGGGTCCATCTGGGATGAAAGATGGGATCCTCATCGATAGACACTCTTTCTACAATAAGCGAAGAGCAGTCTGGAGGAGTAACTTTTGTCTTCTTTGGAACAGGGGGCAATTCGACACTCAGCTGCTTCTCTTTCCTCTTCCCTTTGGCTTTTTGCAGAACACCAAGAAAGCCTCCATGAGTCAATTCGAGCATAAACATTGAAACAAAGGTTGACACTAAGAAACTACACAAAGCACACCTAGAGGGATCTCTCAGCCGAGGTAGTAGGAGGAGGAGGAATCAAAGCTCCCGCTAGAACAGGCTTACGGGGAATAATCATCGCCCACTCCAACTGTTGCTTCAATAGAGGTTCGTCAATTGAAAGCCCTCTTCAAAGTTTGATGTGGCTAAGGATATGCTTGGTAAGGTTGTTAGGAGTGGGCTTGCCTGGGTTTTTGAAATCCTTACAGTAAGGATTCCAGTCTCTATCAAATAAAAGCTGCCCTTTGTCCATACGGCCCTCAAAGAAATATCTGGAGTGTCAACCTTTATTTGAATTCAGTCCTCCCTTCAAAAGTCGTTGCCTACTATGAATATAATACCATCCCGGGTAGTTGGCGACTCCTGTGACAAAATAGATTTCAAAGATCACTCTCATAAAATCTGTTGCATCTGGTTTGTAGCCTGAAGTCTGAACCAAATATATGAGCCCAACAAGCTTCCTCCAACCAATTGGAAAAAGATGCCTGGGAGCCATGTGGTAATGCTCGAAGAATCGAAAAGCAAAAGGGTGAAGAGGAAGCCTATACCTTGACTTGACCTGCTCTTCGTAGATCCTGGTTTCAAACTTGGTTCCATAATTAGCTGGTTCTTGCAAACCAGGAAGACGAGCATACCAACCTTCGGAAAGAGGATATTCCCGAATCAACTCCAACAAATCTTCGATGGACATCTTACTTGACTTCTCATCCGTAGTATACCAAGGCTTAGGATTATCCTTATCCTTGGCTTGATCTTTCACATCTCCTAAGGCATTCTTAGCAGGCAACGAATGTGAAGGTTGAGAGGATGAAGGGGGTAGTGGTTATGAAGTTGAAGGTTGTGGAAGTTGTGGGTTTGAAGTCCCAACTTCACTTCCTGAAGTTGGAAGCCGTTCTGAACTTGAAGATGAACTACTACTCACGACTATATTCTCTTCGAAAGACACTGAAGTTTCGGACATGTTTTCTATTGCTAACTTAGGAAACTAAAGAAACTTGAAGTGCTGAACAAAAAGAGGAGAGGAAGAGAGACTTACTTGAAAAGAAGGATGCTTCCAAATGATTCAAGTGGGGTAAAAATTGAGTGAAGAACTCCTCTTATAGAGAAAACTCTAAATAACAGTCTCTTGGGATTCCTGACGGTTCATCTACCCCTCACGTGTCACAAGCTAAGAGAAGAGGAGTTTGAAACTTAACAGTTTTCCCGCTCAAAAGCATTAATGGCAAAAGGGACACATGGAAATGAACCGAACAAGATTCTGCCAGAGTAGAATCTTGTCAGAGCATTCTGCCCGAGCAGAATGCCTCTTAGCCGAGCATAATTCTGCTCGAGTAGAATCATTCCCGAGAACTCTGCCCAAGCAGAATCCCTCCCGAGCACTCTGTCGGAGTAGACTGCATATTGACGAAACACGATTCTGCCCGAGCAAAATCGTGCCCGAGCAGAATGCCTCATTGGCCTGTCCGAGAACTCTACTGGAGTAGACTGCCTCATTGCCCAAACACGATTCTGCCTGAGCAGAATCGTGTTCAAGCACTCTGCCTGAGCAGAATGCTCATTGGCCGAACATAATTCTGCCCGAGCAGAATCGTGTCTAAGCACTCTGCCCGAGCAGACTGCCTATAGGCCGAACACGATCCTACCCAAGCAGAATTGTGTCTGAGCACTCTGCCAGAGCAGAATGCTCATTGGTCGAACACGATTCTACCTGAGCAGAATCGTGTCCTAGCACTATGCTCGAGCATAATGCTCATTGGCCGAACACAATTCTGCCCAAGCAAAATCGTGTTCGAGCACTCTGCTCGAGCAGAATGCCTCATTGGCCGAACATGATCCTGCCCGAGCAAAATCGTGTCCAAGCACTCTGCCCGAGCAGAATGCTCATTGCCCGAACACGATTCTGCCCGAGCAGAATCGTGTCCGAGCACTCTGCCCAAGCAGACTACCTATAGGCCGAACACGATCCTGCCCGAGAAGAATTGTGTCCGAGCACTTTGCCCTAGCAGAATGCTCATTGGCCTGCCCGAGCAGCATCGTGTCCGAGCAAACTGCCTCTAGGCTGAATATGATCCTGCCCGAGCATAATCGTGTGCGAGCACTCTGCCCGAGTAGAATGCCTCCTTGGCCGAACACGATCCTGCTTGAGCAGAATTGTGTCCTAGCACTCTGCCCGAGCAGACTGCCCATAGGCCGAACACGATCCCGCCGGAGCAGAATTGTGTCCGAGCACTCTGCCCGAGCAGAATGCTCATTGGGCGAACACAATTCTGCCCGAGCAAAATTGTGCCCGAGCACTCTGCTCGAGCAGAATTGTGTCCGAGCAGGATTCTACCCTAGCAGAATTATATCTGAACAGAAGTTTGTCTGAGCAAAACTGTCTTCAGGTATTTGAAATGTCATAAAAAACAGATTCAATTCTGTTTTTGCATATTTCGCTATCACCAATGGGAAAAAGTGTGCTTCCACCCGTTTCATTAACGCTGGTAAAAGTAGGGGCATATAATATAGCTAAAAATATGCCTCCAATCTACGGACGACAAGTGGTAGTTATGACACGTAGTCCAAACTAGATTATTACTGATTAGGCACTTGCCATATCAGCCACCAGACAAAATCCTAAAAGGACTCTGCCTCTATCAACGATTGAGATGTGATCCTCTAGGATCTTAATTTGATTCTGATTGGAGTTATGCGAAACCTAATTCTACTAGGGTTCTCGTTCCTACTACTATATAAAGGGGTCTAACCCCGCAGGTATGGACAACTTCACACAATTACACATTGTGTCTTATTTCTTTTTCAGAGTTCTACATTGTTAGCCATCTCTGACTTAAGCATTGGAGCGTTCTCCCGTCGGAATCCCACCCAGCTGTCACTCTGTATCCTCTTTTGCAGGCCTAGTTTCTGGTGTGGTTCCTGATCCAGTTTTTAGCTGCAACACTTTCTTATTTCTGTTTCTTGCTTAGGAGTAGCATGAAGCTCTTGGAGGCCCAGGCTGTGTGGAGACTAAATATGTTCGGTGCCTAATTTCAATTTAGGTGTCAGTTAATTATCTACTCCAATGCCAATGTATGGAGATAACCGTTATCTTGTAATTATTTAGAAATATAATTTAAAGCGCAAGATTATAAACACGTAGTTCACATTAAATCGATAACGGTATTCTTGTCATTTCACTAAAACTGTAATGCTATTTTAGTGATCATTTCACGTTACCATTTTCCGGTGATCATTGTTATTACAAAACCTTACAATTATAATTAGTCTAATGTCGATGCCTGGAGTGGCATAGCCCAGTCAGACAATACTCTTCTCTTAAGTCCTGGTGCTATTAACATGGCTTTCGAATAACTGAGTATTGTGATGGTATTTTAGTGTTCTTAACTGCACAAAGCACCAGATCAAAGCTAGCAGTAAAAGTTATTACTGAGCCTTGTGATTATTATAGACATTTGAACTTCATATTGACCATTATTATCCTGAAAGTAATCTCTCATGTGAAAATGAAGAGCAAAATTAAATTCCAGATATAGAATGAAAAACTGTTAGTGAGCAGATAATCTTCTTATGTGTGTATTTAAAAAGACAATATTAGAAAATGGTTCGCCGACTATCGCTCAAAGATGGTAAACCATGCGTTTAACTATTAGTAACAAATGCTTTGTAAATTTAAATGAAAGATGTCTGAACTATAAATATGTCATGCTATAAAATCTGAGTCTCTTGTGGAAGAATGCTTGTTAAACTAGGAAGTGCAAGCTAAGTTCCCTTTTAGGCATTAGAGCTCCATTCTAAAGGTTAAATATATCAAAAGTGTCACTATGTATCGTCAATAAAACTTTAAGTAGAGTTCAAATGGCACAAAAAAAAAAAGTAGGTAAGCGTCAACTCTCTTAATTTTATATGTTTTTTATACTGAATAAATGGAATATTATAACATTAGTTATGACTTATGAATGTAACATTATGTAGAGGCGTAATAAGTATCCACAAGCAAACACCGGTAAATGCATGCATACGATCAATTTGTATTTGACTAAAAAATTCTTTAAAAAAGGAGTCTTTTTTCTCGACTCTTTTTTTAAGGTAGATGCTTCATCTTCTAGGCTTGCTTCTTTTTTTTTTTGCGTACTATCTTTTATTCTCGTACAAACATGCTTATGTTATATTGAGACAACGGGAATAATTTACTGCTGCAATATTAAGGAGTGAAGCTACTTCCTAGCGACATTCTTTATTTTTCCTATTAGAGTTCACTTAAAATGATCTACTGCAATTTTAGATCTAATGGCACACACTTATTAAACCTTCTCAGTTGGCTCCTAAATAATGATGTAATATTCTCTAAACAAGAGAAAAATGCACCACATATGATTGAAAAAGAACACATAATAATGCAAGGCCAGCAATATCGATACTCTCAATTAGCTGTTGTTGCATATAGTAAAATAATTATTTCGTTGTCTTAAAAAAGAGCTCTATCAATTTTCTTTTTTTCTAAAAAGCAAGTGAATCAAAGTGAAGTGCACTACCTCCTTCCTAACCAACTATTACGTAGAAAAACACAACAATATAGGAGTAATTATAAGTTTTTGACATGTTTTAATTGCATCCACGTGTTTAGATCACACTCAATCAATATTAAACTAAACCCTTTTTTAGTATGCTCAAGCCACTTAAATTTACAAAATACTATAAAAATGCTACACAACCACATTCTAAAGTCACATGCAACAATTAATATATGTTTGCGCTGTTAGGCAAACTCACGATCGATCTGTGCACCGGCGGCACAATCGATTAAAAGTACGGAATCTTTTTTGCCCCTAGGGCTTGAGAACTTTCCTGAAAGCGAGAAACTTCGACGAAGAGATGAAAATCAGATGTAAAAGACTGCGTGCCCATAAATGACGAAGAGAGCTTTCGATTGATAGCAAATATTTACACAACAATGTTTCCAAAGTCTGGAAACCAAACTTCCTATCGATGGCAGTAAAAGCCTATAAAGTCTAAATAAAAGAAAGAAAAAGACTAATTTGTCTGGTTGATGATTGATTATTGGTCCCTTGTGCTTCCTCTTTGACCCACTATATATACTAGAGGCTTTGTAGAAAATAACTACCATTACAAAAAATTACCCACTTAGAGATAAACTACTGACTTAGAAAATAACCACCCACTAATAAGTAACCAACCACACTTATCCCTTATCAATAGGACACATTGTCAGAAGTTGATTTCTTTCACTTCTTGAATCTTCCATTATCTCTTCAGAAATAAATAAAAGTAAATGTCATGTAGTGGCATTTAATTAAAGTGAACTTATTAGTGAAAAATATATTTTGTGGTGCAAACATTGCCCCCTGGCTCAAGCAATTGAATATTTGGAAATTGCGAAGAGTCGTGTCTTTTAAAGGGGTAGTATTTTCTCACTATCGATAGACTTTCACGATCGATATATAGCCTTTCATGATCGATAGCCTTTCATTGTCCATAGCCTTTCAAAATCAATAGCCATGTACGATCGATAGCATTTCACGATCGATAGCCTTACACGATCAATAGCATTTCACGATCGATAGCCTTTCACGATTGACAGTCTCTCACTATCGATAGGCTTGTATTTTTCACTATCGATTGTGAAGAGCTATATCTTTTAAAGAGAAAGTATTTTTCACTATCATTAGACTTTCACTATTGATATATAGCCTTTCACGATCGATAGGCTTGCATTCTTCAAAGTGACAGCATTTTCACTATCTATTGGCCATCGATTGGCTTTTGCTCTCCATATGCGTGTCAATGACCATAGTTGGCCAAGCCACTAAACGAACCATGACCATTTTTTGTCAAGCTACTACTAAATGAAGACCATTTTTGGTCAAACTGTTAAGCAAATCAGCATATAAAATGGCTATTGATAAGCTAATCGATTGAGCATTTCTTTAATTCAAAGTGTAAGGATAAAACTAAAACAAATAATATTTGACTATATTTACAGTTCTTAATAACCATTGAATTATTACTCTACCTTGGTGTGCTCCACAAACCCAAATAGGGTATCTTTCTCCAAAAAAATATAACACTGATTGGCTCCCAAAATACATGTTCTTCATCATTTTTCATGATGTCAAAAGCTTCAAACTCACTAACAGTGGAGAATTTTGAATCGATAGCCATAGTTGACTCGCTATACATGTCGCATGAAAATGACTCCTTTTTGCTTTCAGCCAAAATAGGCTTGCAAGCTTGCCCCCCAGCCATATCAATTAGTTCTCATTTAGACATATCAATCTCATATGAGAATGGACATGATTGTTCAACTGTTTCAGCCATTTTTGGCATGATGTTGATCTTACAAAAATTACTCACACTACTTTTGGTGTAAGTATCAACCAGTTGTAGTATTGCATCCAAATGATTTCCCAACAATAAGCACTTTTCACGCAATTCATTGAATAACTCCCTTGAATTGTCTGGAGATAAAACTTGAAGTTGGCAATTTTACAACGACTCTTCTTGGTACTTAGTCGTGCAATTTTTAGTAACCATGAATAGGTTGCTTTCATCTTTAAAATACTATTTTGCTTCAGCCATGTTTGACATTATTTTATTTTTATTATCGAAAGAATAATTATCGGCATCTAAATTTTCACCCCCAATAAAATGGAAAAAAAGCAATTCAACTTCTTTCCTCATCCATCCAACTCTGTTAATCAATGCCCAGCATTCTTTTAATTCATCCTCTACATTCTCTGAGAAGGATGGATGATCTATTCCCATCAAGGTTATAATATAATTTTCAAACCGATGTAATTCATTAGAGGTATCTACCAAAATCAATGGTAAAATAGACTGACCATGGTTTGCATCAATGCAATTCATTAGATCATACCAAAATTTCATTAAATCATCCACTGTTGACTTCATATGAAATGAAAGAGACAATGATTTAAAATTTCTAGGCACTAATGATGCCAGCATACGACATTTCATCAAATCTACCCAGAAATTGGCCGTAATTAATCAAATCGGGCATAAAATTCCAAGGAATTGCTTGGAAATACATTGTTGGCATTTCCCAGTTTCAGGTACAAGGTCCCACTGGGTGTGCCAATGTTTGCGCTGCTGGACAAACTCACTATCGATCTGTGCGCCGGCGGCACCACCGATTAAAAGTGCAGGATCTTTTTTGCCCTTAGGGCCTGGGGACTTCCCTGAAAGCGAGAAATTTTGACCAAGAGATGGAAATCAGATGTAAAAGACTGCGCGCCCATAAATGACGAAGAGAGCTTTCGATTGATAGCAAATGTTTACACAACAATGTTTCCAAAGTCTGGAAGCTGAACTTCCTCTCGATGGCAGCAAAAGCCTCTAAAGTCTAAATAAAAGAAAGAAAAAGACTAATTTGTCAGGTTGATGATTGATTATTGGTCCCTTGTGCTTCCTCTTTGACCCACTATATATACTAGGGGATTTGTAGAAAATAACTACCATTACAGAAATTACTCACTTAGAGATAAACTACCCACTTAGAAAATAACCACCCACTAATAAGTAATCAACCACACTTATCCCTTATCAACAGGACACATTTTCTGAAGTTGGTTTCTTCACTTCTTGAATCTTCCATTATCACTTCAGAAATAAATAAAAGTAAATGTCATTTAGTGGCATTTAATCAAAGTGAACTTATTAGTTAAAAATATATTTTGTGGTGCAAACAATATCTCTTAATAGGTTGTTGCTTTTTTGACATGGCAAAGTAATCCCTAGACCAACCTTCATCAAGAACCCTGATCGATCTCTCTACCCTTTCTGTGCAATAGCGATGGTGCCCTTCTATGCATAGAAGTCTCCGACGACTCCTCCGTCAACAATCATCTCCCTTCTTCGTGAATTAAGGTAACCCAACTTGTACACAAGTATAACCCACAACCTTAATTTTCTTTTCAAACCAAACCCATCTCTACTTATCTACATCTGATGCCAAGGAAAGTGGGTTCGTGCCTATGTGGAGGTGCTACAAAGGCTGCAGTCAGCGTCAGCTTCCAACTATACAAAGTGAGAGACAGCAAGGGAGGAGTAAGGGCTGAGAGCAAGGCTTCCCAAACAGGCTTTGAGGAGTGGCAGTGCTGCGGAGACGAGGCCGAGACGAACAGGGCCGGCAGTCGACAGTCCAAGTCAGGGTCCGAGTTGGGGTCCAATGTTACGGCCTAAAGTTATGTTTCTCTCACTAGAACCCAAGAGCTCCCAAATTCTAGAGTGAGAAAGTAGTTTTTGTAAGAATGATCAAAAGTCCTTTTTTGAGTTGTAAAGTTCACTATTTATAGGAAATATTGTGCTTATGTCATAAAATGCCACATGTCATCCCCTGGGAGTGACACAGCACCAGGGGTCCCAAAATACCGGTTCTCCGTTGGACTGCTGGGTTCCTAAATTCACGTTGCCTGCCTCGCACAGCGTCGCTCTACCTGTCTGAGAAGACTGACGACACTATGATGGCATGATCAGAGTAAGCCCGTTGCTCCAGCCACCGATCCAAGCGTTTACTTAATCCCACGAGGTGCGTCAATAGACGCGCGTAGATACTGATAGTGGGGAGGGTTGCCCCTGTAGCCAACTGTCAGGCGGACTAGGCACCATGCCTTCCAAGGACCTGCTCCCGTCCCGGAGTGACCCGGGGGTCATTGCCCCGGTGATGTCGACGATCAATGGTAACATGAGTGGACATGCTCGCAGCTTAGTGCTCAATGTCAGGGGCAAGGGGTCCTCATGTTGGAGCCCCCCCGTGACTGTGACGGCGATGACTTTAAGGTTGTGAGCCTATCCCACGGTGGCGATGACTTTGTGGTAACGAGTCCATCCCGCTGCGAGGGGTCCTTGTGCCAGAGCACTACGAACGGAGCCCCCGCGATTGTGATGATGATGGCTTTGTGGTAACGAGCCCATCCCGCTGTGAGGGGTCCTCGTGCCAGAGCACTACGAACGGAGCCCCCGAAATGTTGCACACTCCGGAGAGTGGGTCGAAGCATGTTCCACGTCCATGGCGGGGGTGCATGGTGTGGTGAATAAGTGTGATACCCGAAGGCCTGTATCATGATTGGCGCATGGGGGCGGCGATGACCGTCGCAAGACCATACCTGGTGCTGGGGGCACATGTCATGAGAATGGCGCACGGGCGCGGCGACGAACATCGTGGAGCAATACTTGGTGTCGGGGGCACACATGATGAGAATGGCGCACGGGCAGGGCGACGGACGTCGCGGAGCAATACTTGGTGCCGGGGGCACGCATGATGAGAATGGCGCATGGGCACGGCGACCAACATCAAGAAGCAATACTCGGTGCTGGGGCATGCATGATGAGAATGGCACACGGGCGCGGTGACAGCGCATGGGCCTGCATCGGGTGTCCCGGGGACGAGACGTGAGTTGAGTGTGCCTGTTATACCAAAATGAGTGCAATATGTAGTGATGATAAAGTTGAGGATGGTGACATAGGGTTCGTCGGTAGCGCGTGACTTTGAGCGACGAACGTCACGAGAGCGACGCACGGTTACGGACATCGGATGACGGATGTCACGAGGTTGTTGTGTATGCGTTAGTAAGCTTTGTGCCCGCACAAAACATGTTTCGAAACAATGCACTCAAAAAGGGGCAAAGCCGAGGGTTCTGAGGGAAGGCCAAGGCCGACCCCCTGGGGGGCCGAGGCCGACCCTAGGGGTGGCCAAGGCCAAGGCCACCTTTCTCTTTTTGGTGAACTTCAGGCATGCCGACCGTTGGTGTTTTGATAGGCAACGACGAATCTGAAAGTTTCGTTGCGACGAGCGTGTCGACGTGAATCATACCCACGTGACGGACAAGGTGCCAAAGTCACATACGAAGCGTACGAGGTGAGCAAAGCGCGAAAAGGACCCTATGCAAAAAGCGAAACCACTGAGGGGAAGGCCAAGGCCAACCCCCCATGGAGGCCGAGGCCGACCCCATGGCCTTGGCCAATGCCTTTGCCCCTGACCCTGTCGCTCCGATTACGTCGTCGATTAATGTTTTTGATGAAAAGGTGTTCGGATGATCTCGGCGTGATGGTCGCGCTCACATGATTTACGCTAACGCAAAATAAATTACGCCTAAGTTGCACACGAAGCGCGTGAAGTGAGAACGAAGCGCGTGAAGTGAGAACGAAGCGCGTGAAGTGACATCTTAGGCATGCGCGCGCTGACCAGTTCGATACGCTGGAAATTTGACCGTTCACTATGTTGACTTGTCTGTGCAAAGCGGGACCCCCAGTGGGCCATTGGGTCCGACCAGAATAGGTTGGGAACAACCTCTTTTCTCAAACTATCAAACCCATTACCTTTGAACATAAACCAGCCACACCTACCTCCATTTACTCCCCTTCTGCCACCATGAACAACCATAATGATGATATGGCAAACCTCATAAACAGAGCCACCTCGCTTCAATGCAAAAATACCATTGACTTAGACTTAGATGAAATAACTGCAAGTAAAGTATACCCCCTCGCCCTTTAGGCCAAAGTTACCTACTCCAAAAAAACAAACCCAAAAGTTGTTCAAGAGATTCTAAAAAAACCTTGGAACCTAGCAAAAGGAATGAAATCCCAACCTCTGGAAGATAATACCTTCAATATAACCTTCAATCATGAATGAGATAGGAAGAGAATCTTGGAATCATGAACTCTCATGTAGTCGTACGAGACTGGCCATCAAATCTGATTATGAATGAGATTAATTTCAATTTCTCTCCTTTCTGGGTTCGTATTTGTGGTCTACCACCGAACCAAATGACAAAAACCAATATTGAAAGAATTGGGAAAAGAATCAAAAAGCTCAAAGCGATCATTTCACGGCAGATGGTAACATCTCATGGCTCAAAGTTATGAGGATACATGTGGAATTAAATATCCAACAACCAATACCCACAGGCTTCAGCAGAAATAAAGACAACAACACCAACTCATGGATCCATCTAAGGTATGAAAGACTTCCTGACTTTTGTTTCAACTGTGGAAGACTCGGCCATGTCTCCAGAACCTGCTCCCATCATCCACCTCCAAGACTTGCAGAAATGGCTACCCCTTATGGTCCATGGCTCCGATCCGATTACTCTAGTACTCTTCCTTCTGAGGCGGCATGGAACCTGACCGCTAGTTCTAAACCCCAAATAAACCCTGAGAAAATCCAAGATCAACCAGAAAAGTAACCTAAACCCCACTTCTCCCATCTCTCTAGCAACATAAACCTCAAGGAAATCCCCCTAAAATCTTGCACCCAAGTGACACAACCCAAAACGTCAACTCGAAAGACAAAATCTGACAACAAATCATGACCCAGGAAAACAGATACAACCTTTTTCCCCATTTTAAAGCTATCAGTTTAGGAGACGTCTCACTCACATACACAAAGCCAACTACCAAACACAATCCCTCCATATCTGAAATTCATCAAAACCTACAACCTTTTGACCACACCCAAACCACATATGTTATGGAAGTCCAAACAAATAACCCTGAAATCTCCAAGGCCCAGCCCAAAAGAAAATGTTCTTTTGAAGAACCCCAAAACCAAAAAAAAAAAAAAACAAGAATTGACCCACTTATTAAGCCTCTAAGCTCAATACCAAGCCTGCAAGCCCACTCTAAAATAATGGAAAAAAAAGTTCTCATCACCCAAGCCAAAAATGCAAGGCCCCATCGTCCAGATCCCACCAATTCAAAACTCTAAAAATCCTAAGCTAGAAAAAAACCCTCTTAGTTAACCAAAAACCCATCTCTTCTATCTAATAATACCCAGGAACTCACAACTTATGAAATTCCATTTCCAACTCCCAGGGAGTCAAGCTTTAGCTTGCTCCAAAACCCCCTATGATAATCCAATCTTGGAACGTGAAAAGGCTTGGGCACGCTTCGTGTGTCAGGGCCCTCAAAGAAGATATTAGAATCTTAAATTCTGACATCCTCTTTCTCTCTGAAACTCTTTCGTCCCCCTCTAAACTTCTTCCAATCCTTAATTCTCTTGGCTTTTACAATCACTGTTTTGTCAATCCCACTAGAAGTAAGAAATTATATGGAGCCCTATGCATCGCTTGGAAAATAGTGAAACTGGAAGTTACTCTCCACATCCTCTGATCCTCCAAACTCACCATGGATGCTTTCAACAATATACGGTGTACCTCATTGGAAAAATAAAAATCAATTTTAGGCCAACTTGGATATAATTGCAAACTCCTTTGCAAGACCATGGATTTGCCTGGGAGATTTTAATGCAGTGGCAAATCAATCTGAAAAGAAGGAGGGCGTCCGATAGTAAGCTCATCATCAGGAGGAATCCACCTTATCGATTTGGGATTCTCGGAAAGTCCTTACACATGGAGCAATAATAGGTCACTTACAGCAAATATCAAGGAACAACTGGATAAAGCTAATGGAACTTTGAGTTGGCGAAACCTATTCCCTGATGCCCCCATCACCCATTTACTAGGCAAAGCCTCAGATCACCACCCCATCGTTCTCAGAACTCACCAAATCACCCTAAATGTCCCTAAGCCTTTCAGATTCGAGGCAGCATGGATACGAGATCCCTCATCATATAAGGTGGTCAATTCGACATGGAGAAAATCGTTGATGGGAACAGTTGAAATGTCCTTTGCAGGAAAATTGATCGTACTAACAAGCTCCTCAACAGTTAGAATCGATCCCACTTTGGCCATATCCAGACACGTATAAAAACACTCACAAATAATTTGGATTTGATTCAAAGAAAGGATAAGCCAACAGTCAGAAATATAGAGCTAGAAAGAAGCATCAAGCATGAACTAGATGAACAATTCAAAAGGGAAGAATGTCTGTGGCATCAAAAAACAAGAATTAAATGGAGAACAAAGGGAAATTTAAACACCAATTTTTCAATCTGAGTACGATCATTAGGAGAAAGGAAAACTCAATTGACTTCTTAAAAAACAATGATAGGATTTGGACTGCGAGCAGAGAAGAGATTGTAAATTGCATAAATCAGAAGTTTAAACAAGTCTTCCAAACTACAAACCCAATCTTCCCAACAAACCTGGATGGGATCATAACTCCAAGCCTCTCAGAATAAGACATTGCAATGCTCTGCGAGATACCAACAACAAGTGAAATCTCCAACACTTTGAAGAAGTTTGGATCTCTCAAAGTCCCTGGCCTGAATGGAATGCCTGCCCTTCTTTATAGAACTTATTGGAAAACAGTGCAATATGATGTCTGTAACACTGTCCAAGCCTTCTTTGCAGTGGGAATGAACCTCCAAGAAATCAACCATAAAAACATTGCTCTGATACCCAAAGTCCAAGCACCTTTCAAAGTTGAGCACTAACGTCCCATCAGCCTATGCAATGTGATTTATAAGGTGATCTCAAATTATTTGGCCAACAAATTGAAACCTCTCCTAGCCAAACTAATTTCTTCGATGCAAGCTGCTTTTGTCCCTGGTAGACTCATAAACGATAACAATATCATTGTTCAGGAAAATGGGCATACGATGAGGAAAAAAAGGGTACGGGATTGATGGTAATCAAAATAGATATGGAAAAAGCGTATGATAGGATCGAATGGTCATTCCTCATTACCATTCTTAAAAGCTTCGGATTTCCAAATACTTGGATTGAATGGGTAAACTAATGCATTACCACGTCAAGCTTCTCCATGTTGATAAATGGAAAACCCCATGGCTTTTCAAACCACAAAAAGGCATCCACCAAGAAGACCCTCCTCTCACCCTTTCTCTATTCTTGCTACTGAAGTCCTCACAAGATTAATTCTTAAAGCTAAGAATGAAGGGAATATTCATGGCATAAAAGCGAGTAGAGGAAGCCCCACTATTTTGCTTTTGTTATTTGTTGATATTTTGCAGGGCAAATCTACGTGAAGCTGAAAATATTCAAAGTTGTCTAAATACCTACAATCTGTGTTCGGGACAAAGCATATACAGACAAAAATCACAAATCCATTTCAGCAAAAATATTTGCCACAACAAATGCAGAGAAATTTGCAGAGTGCTGAACTTCAAGAAGGTTCTCAAGGATGCCAAATACCTTGGGCTCCCAATGTTCACAAATCAACCAAAAGAAAAAGCCTTAGCCAAAATTCTGGAAAGAGTGGAAAAGAGATTAGCAAGCTTGAAACAAAGGTTCTATCCTTCGCAGGTCGAGCTACGCTAATAAAAACAAGTGCAATGTCAATACCGATCTATCCCATGTCAACTTTCTTGCTCCTTAAACAAATCACCATGAACTTAGATCGGCTTTTTAAAGATTTATGGTGGGGTTTCAAGTCAGATGGCAAGAATCATTTTCACCCCATGGCGTGGGACTCAATTTGAACCACTCTCCAAGAAAATCTTCTTCTTGGATTTGGAGGGGAATTTGCAAGTCGAAGAAAGTAATCCAAAAAGGACTTGTCTACATTATAGGTGATGATATACGAATTACTACTTGGATGCTCCAGGGATGGGTGAAGGAACACTAGAACACAATAGAAACATATCCTCATTTCAGTGAGTGTGTGTGTGTGGTGTGTGCCCAGGTGTTGTGGCAGTTGAAGGTGAAAGAAAGTGTGTGTAGTTTAGGAGAAATCTATACGTACTAATCTACCAATATCTGGGAGGACCCTTAGATTCCACCCCCTAAAGGTTTCCATCTTGCAAATGCATCCTGTAGAAGTCCCAACATAAACCTTGTTTCTGATCTTATCCTCTAACCTCCCATTCTTGGAATAGCCCAAAAATACAAAGCCTGTTTGATGCACCCTCACGTTGAAGCAATCAAAAAAATTAGAATCCGTAAACCCAAGACTTTATAGCTTGGACCCCTAACTGTCATGCCCCCAAACCGGGAGGCCGCGACTTCAAAGCAAACCTCATGATATACTATTACCATATAGATGATGATGGTGTAAACAGAGCACTAAAAGCCTCCAAACATAAAGTATTACTAAAACTAACAAAAGTCTATTACAACGCGTTTCCAAAAATATGCCCATACAAAAGGATTCCTAATCGCAGCGGACAAATAGATATACAAAACAATTCTATCAAATTACCCCAACCGGGTAAAGTCCCCAAAAGAAATAAACTACAAAGTTTATCAAACCAAAAAGCAAAATCTCATAGCTCCAACGCTGCCACAAGAATCAAGAGTCACTTCCTTCACCTGTGGCAAAGGCAAGGTAAGAAGACAAAGGGGTGAGCTCAAATAGCCCAGTAGGTAAACAAATGGTAAGATGTCAAGCAATAATGACGTATCTAATAACAATATTTGATGAAACAGACCAATCATGTCTTACTATCACATATCGAAGCATCAAAGATTTAGCATTTGACCCAAAACACATTTCAATTATATGTAGGGTATGCTACAAACATGCGATGACTATGGTGGTCATAAGACCCAAATGTCGAACCAAACATACAAATATCAAATGCGTGCTCCGGAGCATACTAGGAGACTTCGGCTCTCTAGTATAACAAACATGTGTCCAAAGGACCCTCTCAATTTGAGAGTTGTTCAACATAGTCAATGTCAATCTTAAATTGACGGTCACAAATGTACAAATTCAAAGTTTAGCATCATTAAGGCACAAATGAGAAGGGGTGAACAATGTTCTTAAGAGACAAAAGTGAAGCAATCAATTACAAACGGCATAGATGAATCAAAGTGACGAAAGTATAAGCCTTTGAATTTTCGGAGATACCTTTCCACAGCAAAAATCGTATAAACCCTTACCTCAAACAAGCTTTTGAACAAAAGAAAACCTTAAAACACTACTCTAGCGCCAATGAGCTTTCCAAGCCTCCTATTCTCTCTCTCTCCGCCGCAAAGGAGTAAGAAATCCAGAACAAAAGGGCTAGAAGGAAAATAAAGAAACTATTTATATGAAGGTAAAATTTCACTATTCGTTCGAAGCAAACACAAGTATTAGTCGACTAAAAAAGCTTAAATTCGACTAAAAGGTTCAAATTCGACTAAAACTGTTTTAAATTCGACTAAAAGTGTTTTGATTTGACTAAAAGGTTTACATTCGACTAAAAGGTTCAAATTCGACTAAAACATCTTAATTTCGACTAAAAAGTAGCTTTTAGTCGATTGAAAGTACTGTTCATCGACTAAAAGTACTGTTCATCGAAATTTTTTTTTTTTTTTATAACTTTGCTTAACATAAGGAATGAAAACTTTGGGGTATTACATTCTCCCCCCTTAAAAGGATTCCGTCCGCAGAATTAAAACGTACCTTAAACATCGAAGAGCTGAGGGTGCTTTTCGCGCATTGCATCCTCGAGTTCCCACGTGGCTTCTTCCACCGAATGGTTATGCCAAAGCACTTTAACCAACTTAATGGTTTTTGTGCGTAAAATTTGATCCTTGCGGTCCAGAATTTTCACTGGGCGTTCCTCGTATGATAGGTCCTCCCGAATCTCCACAGGTTCGAAATGTATGACATGTGAAGGATCTGGCACGTATTTCCTCAAGGCTGATACGTGAAACACATTATGTATTTGCGACAAACTGGGAGGTAAGGCAACTTGATAAGCGACCGGCCCAACTCTCCGCAAGATCTCAAATGGTCTGATAAATCTAGGGCTAAGCTTTCCCTTCTTCCCAAAACGCATTACTCCCTTCCAAGGCGATACTTTGAGAAATACATGATCTCCCACTTCGAAATTTAGCTCGCGTTTTATATTATCCGCATAACTCTTTTGACGACTTTGAGCCACTATTAAATTATCCTTGATCAAACGAATTTTCTCTGAGGTAGCTTGTTCTATCTCGGGCCCTAAGGCACCCAAAAGCTTCTCCTCGCCAACTTCGAGCCAACAAATTGGCGTTCTAAATCTCTGCCCATACAAGGCCTCAAATGGTGCCATACCAATACTAGCCTGAAAGCTATTGTTGTAAGCAAACTCCACAAGCGGCAATTGATCAGCCCAACTATTCTTGAAGTTTAACGAGCAAGCCCTAAGCATGTCTTCTAAAATCTGAATTGTTCTCTCTGACTGTCCATCACTTTGAGGATGATAAGCCGTACTAAGGTCAAGTTGAGTACCCAAGGCTTTTTGCAAGTTGCACCAAAATTTTAACGTAAAACGTGCATCTCTATCCGAAACGATTGAAACGGGTACACCGTGGAGTCGAACAATCTCTTGGATGTAAAGTTTGGCTAACCTCTCCAAGCTATAGGTAACCTTAACCGGAATGAAATGTGCTGACTTGGTCAAACGATCAACTATTACCCAAACCGAATCGTGTCCTTGCCTCGTCCTAGGCAACCCCGATACAAAGTCCATGGCAATACGTTCCCACTTCCACTGAGGGATAGTAAGAGGTTGCAAAGGTCCTGTAGGTCGTTGATGTTCCGCTTTAACTTGCTAACACGTAAGGCATCGAGCGACAAAATCTGCTATCTCCCTTTTCATATCGTTCCACCAAAACACGTCCCGTAAATCTCGATACATCTTAGTGCTACCTGGATGAACTGTGAAGCTGGAATTATGCGCATCTCGTAAAATTTCCTCCTTTAATTCCACATTAGAAGGAACACATAATCTGTCTCCAAAACGCAATGCCCCCTCGGTGTCAATTCTGAACTCTGGCTGTTTACCTTATCCAACTTGTTCTCTAATCTTAACAAATTTTGAATCCAAAATCTAAGCTTGCCTAATTCTTTCGATCAAGGTAGGTCGTGCCATTAAATTTCCCAAATAATTTCCCGTCCCGAAAACCAAAACATCCACACCCAAAATTTCAAGATCCGCAAGAATTTCCTTACGTGAAGTTAAAAGGGCTACACACGTACCTGTGTTCTTTCGGCTAAGAGCATCGGCGACCACATTGGCCTTCCCCGGATGATACAAGATCTTGCAGTCATAGTCCTTAAGCAATTCCAACCATCGACGTTGTCGCATATTCAATTCTTTCTGCGTGAATAAAAACTTAAGACTCTTGTGATCGGTGTATATCTCACATGTTTCACCATAGAGATAGTGCCTCCAAATTTTCAAAGCGAAAACCACCGCAGCTAGTTCCAAGTCATGTGTTGGGTAGCTCACTTCATACGTTTTGAGTTGTCGCGAGCCATAAGCAATAACTCGCCCATGTTGCATCAACACACATCCCAAACCCTTCTGTGAAGCATCGCTATAAACCACAAATCCTCCTGCCCCCGAAGGTAGAGAAAGGACCGGAGCTGAAACCAATCTGTTCTTTAATTCTAGAAAACTGCGATCACACTCTTCCGACCACTCGAACCTAACCTTCTTTCGAGTCAATCGAGTCAATGGAATAGCGAGTTTTGAAAACCCCTCAATAAACCTGCGATAATAGCCAGCCAAACCAAGGAAACTACGAACTTCACTCACCGTTCTTGGTCTTTACCAATTCCACACTGCCTCTACCTTGGATGGATCCACCGAGATCCCATCTTTAGATACCACATGCCCTAAAAACATAACTTTTTCAAGCCAAAATTCACATTTATCAAACTTGGCATAAAGCTTCTCTTCCCTCAAAATTTGTAGCACCATACGTAAATGCCCTTCATGTTCTTCCTTGCTTCTAGAGTAGATCAATATGTCATCGATAAAGACTATGACGAATTGGTCCAAATATCGCTTGAATACCCGATTCATTAAGTCCATAAACGCTGCAGGTGCGTTAGTTAACCCAAACGGCATTACAACAAACTCATAGTGTCCGTACCTCGTGTGAAAAGCAGTCTTGGATATATCATCCTTCCTAATCTTCAATTGGTGGTAACCCGATCTCAAATCAATCTTGGAAAAGTATTCCGCACCTTGTAGTTGATCAAACAAATCGTCAATTCGTGGCAAAGGATACTTGTTGCGAACTGTAATATGGTTCAACTCCCTATAGTCAATACACAATCTCAACGTTCCATCCTTCTTCTTTACAAATAAAACAGGAGCACCCCAAGGAGACACGCTTGGGCGAATGAAGCCTTTCTCAAGCAATTCTTGAAGTTGCACCTTAAGTTCTTTGAGCTCGGCCGGGGCCATACGATAAGGAACCTTAGAAATTGGAGCAGCTCCTGGTATAAGATCTATAACAAACTCGATTTCACGATCTGGAGGAAGACCAGGGAGTTCCTCCGGAAACACATCCGAAAATTCGTCAACGATAGGAATGGCGGATAAATTTTGAACAGCTATTCGAGTATTCACAACGTGAGCTAAATATCCTTGACATCCCTTTCGAAGCAAACGCCTAGCCTGCAAGGCAGATACAAGGCAAGACGAAGTAATGGGCATAGAACTCTTAAACTTGAACTTGGATTGACAGGGAATCCAGAAATGCACTTCTTTGGCATAGCAATCCAACGAGGCATGGTAGGAAGACAACCAGTCCATACCGAGAATAACATCAAAATCCCGAATGTCCAAAGCTATAAGGTTCGCTGGTAACACTCTACCCTCGATGCGTACCAAGCAAGGCTTGTACACGGTAGATACTAATACAGATTTCCCCACCGGGGTATCAATCATCAAATCAAACTCTAAAAGTTATGGGTCAGAACCCAACTTACACACTAGAGAAGGGGTTATAAATGAATGCGTGGATCCAGGGTCAAACAATGCATGAAAAGAATGAGAACCAATCTGAACTGTACCTGCCACTACATCGTTAGAAGTTATGGCATCCTTGGCAGTCAAAGCATAAGCACGGCCTTGTACTCTTGGCCTCTGGTCCCCCGTGGATGGTTTAACTCCACCCTGAGCTTGGACATGGTAAGTCTTCTCCTTCTTCGGAGACGGGCATTCCATAGCATAATGCCCTACTTTCCCACAGTTGAAACATGAATTTGTCAAACGATGGCAAGGCTTATCCCCATGATTTTTGCCACAAGTAGCGCAAACTTTTGTACCCCCTTGAGTCGATTTCATACCTTCTTGTAAAGTTGCTTTCCTCTTGTTCTGACCACCGCTCTTGCTCTTGTCTGAAGTTTCTGCACGGCTTCTTTTGTGCCTCAATTCCTCTTGCTCCTTCAAAAATTCCCCATAGTCCGTCTCTAGAATTTCGGCCCGTTCAACCACCTTAGCATAAGTCGAAAGCTTTAGAGCCAACAATCTGTTCTTGATGCCGCGCTTCAATCCCTTCTCAAATCTTCTTGCCTTACGATTTTCGGTGTCAACCAAATGCGGGGCATGCCTTGACAATGAGGTGAACTTCGCCTCATATTCTGCTACCGTCATATCATTATGTACTAACTTCAAGAATTCTTCCTCCTTCTGATCTCTTACATTTTGAGGAAAGTACTTCTTGAAGAAAATGTTTTTGAACCGTTCCCAAGTCATGGGATGATCAGCATTGATCCTTTGTGTGCGCTTGACCATCTTTCACCAATGTTCGGCTTCATCTTCCAACATGAATACTGCATACGCCACCTTTTGCTCATCACTGGTATCCCAAAGGTCGAACACCTTCTCACTTTGGTTCACCCACGCTTCAGCCTTCTCTGGATCGGGTTCCCCTCTAAAGGTGGGTACTAACTTTTTGAATTTTTCCACATCTCCGGTCTTAACACCATCATTCGGCCCATTGTTCTGATTTTGGTGTAGCGGTACCCCGTTACCTCCTATAATTAGGTTTGCCAAATTCTGAAATCCGTGTACAATGGCTTCAGCAACTCCGTCATTCGTTGGTGGACCATGAGGTTCGTTGGCATTACGATTAGAACGTCTAGGAGGCATGGTACTCCTAGCACATCAAACGAAACTGTATAAGCCTATAATGTACAAAAGATAAACGCGAAATCAAAACAAATCTCGCAACATCTTAGACCTAGGCTCACCCAAGTCTACAGAATCACAAACCTAAGCTCTGATACCAACCCTGTCACGCCCCCAAACTGGGAGGCCGCGACTTCAAAGCAAACCTCATGATATACTATTACCATATAGATGATGATGGTATAAACAGAGCACTAAAAGCCTCCAAACATAAAGTATTACCAAAACTAACAAAAGTCTATTACAACGGGTTTCCAAAAATATGCTCATACAAAAGGATTCCTAATCGCAGCGGACAAATAAATATACAAAACAATTCTATCAAATTACCCCAACCGGGTAAAGTCCCCAAAAGAAATAAACTACAAAGTTTATCAAATCAAAAAGCAAAATCTCATAGCTCCAACGCTGCCATAAGAATCAAGAGTCACTTCCTTCACCTGTGGCAAAGGCAAGGTAAGAAGACAAAGGGGTGAGCTCAAATAGCCCAGTAGGTAAACAAATGGTAAGATGTCAAGCAATAATGACGTATCTAATAACAATATTGGATGAAACAGACCAATCATGTCTTACTATCACATATCGAAGCATCAAAGATTTAGCATTTAACCCAAAACACATTTCAATTATATGTAGGGTATGCTACAAACATGCGATGACTATGGTGGTCATAAGACCCAAATGTCGAACCAAACATACAAATATCAAGCGTGTGCTCCGGAGCATACTAGGAGACTTCGGCTCTCTAGTATAACAAACATGTGTCCAAAGGACCCTCTCAATTTGAGAGTTGTTCAACATAGTCAATGTCAATCTTAAATTGACGGTCATAAATGTACAAATTCAAAGTTTAGCATCATTAAGGCACAAATGAGAAGGGGTGAACAATGTTCTTAAGAGACAAAAGTGAAGCAATCAATTACAAACGGCATAGATGAATCAAAGTGACGAAAGTATAAGCCTTCGAATTTTCGGAGATACCTTTCCACAGCAAAAATCGTATAAACCCTTACCTCAAACAAGCTTTTGAACAAAAGAAAACCTTAAAGCACTACTCTAGCGCCAATGAGCTTTCCAAGCCACCTATTCTCTCTCTCTCCGCCGCAATGGAGCAAGAAATCGAGAACAAAAGGGCTAGAAGGAAAATAAAGAAACTATTTATATGAAGGTAAAATTTCACTATTCGTTCGAAGCAAACACAAGTATTAGTCGACTAAAAAAGGCTTAAATTCGACTAAAAGGTTCAAATTCGACTAAAACTGTTTTAAATTCGACTAAAAGTGTTTTGATTCGACTAAAAGGTTCAAATTCGACTAAAACACCTTAATTTCGACTAAAAAGTAGCTTTTAGTCGACTGAAAGTACTGTTCATCGAATTTTTTTTTTTTTTAACTTTGCTTAACACAAAGAATGAAAACTTTGGGGTATTACACTAACAAAGCTGGAAATTTCTCTACCAAATCTGCCTATCTCACAGCAAATGAGCACAGCCTTGCACCACCCCCAAAATGTCCCTCCAAATCTCTGGAAGAATTTATGGAAAGCCAAAATTCTTCAAAGGGACAAGATTTTGATATGAAGAATTTCTTGGAATACTTTACCTTTCAAACAAATTCTTGCCCATCATAATCCCACTATAGACTCGTTGTGCCCGTTATGCAAAACTCAACAGGAAACGACCTCTCATCTTTTTTACAACCTACAGCACAACAAGATTGATTTGGATAATCAACCCTTTTGGCTATCGCCCTTCCTATTTCTAGCTCTCAATGGAAATGGCTAAATTTCATTCTCAAGCCCCTGGAATTACTCATAAAAAATCAGAAGGGCTATACGATTTTTACAACAACTTTGATGGATCTACTGTGGCATGCGAGAAACAAACTCATTCATGAGAACACCGAATTTGATCCTAAGAAAATAGCAAACAACATCATTATGGCAACTCAGAACTATATACATGTGTTGGAACCACCCAGGACACCTACACATGATGCGATAGAATGGTCTACTCCACCGATGGGATGGAAAAAAATTGAATTTGCGATGCTGCTATTAGAGGTAACAGACCATGCATTGCAGTCCTATGCTGGTCGACCAATGAACCTGATTTTGACTACTCTACAATTGTACACTTAAGCTATCCAGAGTTAGCAGAAGCTGAAGTCGCGCTACTAGCGATCCGTATAAAACATATGTTTAATTATGTAATCTTTGAAAGGGATGCGGAAGAAATCATTAAGTTAGAGATGTCAAACGGGCCGGGCTTGGGCCGCCCGGCCCGGGCCCATCGGGCTTGAAGCAAAACCGGGCTGGGCCGGGCCGGGCCGACTGAGGAGAAATGCTAGGCCCGGTCCAGGCCCTGGCCCTAGGCCCAATTTCTAGGGCCGGGCTTGGGCCGGCCCGGGCCCTTTTTTTTAATTTTTTTTTAAATTTTCTTGTTATTCAATTTTAAATTTCATCTTTAGACATGTCCAATTTTCAAATTTTGACAAATCTAATTTTTATCATTTTATTTCATTATATGAAATATTCATATATATGTATGTATGTATAGATATATTTATTTGTCTCTCATTTTATTTTTTGCTATATGTTAAATCTTTTCTTACTCTTCTTGGTGATCTTTATTAATAAAATCTGAACACATAACTAGCCGTTATATTGCTGTTGGGGGGCTAAAAGTGGAATTTTGGGGGAATATATCCGTTGGAGGAAAAGGGAGGGAAAAACAAAAAAATTCAAACAGGTGGGGCCGAAACCGGGCCGGGCCCGGGCTTTTCGCCAGAATTTTTCGGCCTGGTCCAAGCCCAGGCCCTAAGCCCAATTCCTCCGGGCCAGCCCTGTTCATGAACGGGCCGGGCCGGCCTGGGCTTTTTTTGGGCTGGGCCGGGCCTGGCCGCGGGCCGCCCGGCCCGTTTGACATCTCTACATTAAGTGCATTCGAGATCCCGAAGAGCTGGAAGATAAAACCAATCATTGAGGAAGCCAAAAAGGAATTGCCTAAAGTTTTTTGCTAGGAAGCTGTCCATGTTCCAAGAACTGCAAATAGAGTAGCTCACAACCTTGCTGCTAGGTCTTTCTCCTGTAACTTCTTTCACTTTGTTCCCCACTCTTCCAAGCTTTTGTCTAATTTGGAAGAAGGGTGGAACAATTCCTTTTGTAATTGATTTTTAATATTAATGGAGGAAGTTTCTTATCAAAACAAATATCTCTTAATAGGTTTCCCTATAATTTTGACAATTTATGCACAAGTACATAGACTGTCGATATCCATCATTAGGGTTGCTATATATTCCAAATGCAAGTTCACCAAAAAAGGAACAATCATGACATTTCTAGTGAAATAATTACCAAAATATATAGACATGTATTGCTACGATTTCCTATGTACATAATTAAGTGGATAAAATAGACTTATTGTGTAAATAGTACTGCTATCAGTTCCAGTGTCCTGTGCTTGGCATGACACTTGAGATGGTTCACGGAAAATTAAGATTATTGTGTAGTTAATTAGTTTTTGAGACAAGATGTCGAACTGCCAATATTGGACATAACTTATTTTGGGCTACATGCCATTGATTATGCAATTGTTGATGAAGTATTACCAAAGAATATACAACAATAAATATGTTGCTAAAAAAATGGCGGAGGAAGCTACTCCAAAAAGAATAAATCTTGGCTGTTGTTGAAAGGTAAATTTTATACCAATTATAAATTGACACGTGTTATTTATTTGTCATTAAATTAAATATTCAATGAAAGATAGGAAGCTGACAAGTGTATCACTACGTGGTCGAATAAAATTAACGTGTAATATGATATTTATCTTTTTACAAAATTTAGAAATAATCATCATAGACGTACGTACAGTTCAACAAGAACACTTTCATCCACCCCTATATATATTGGATGACCCCTAAGGGGTGGAAGTAAGAAGTCTTTTAAGTTAGCTAGAGAGAAGTCTTCCCAAGTCAGTCAGAGAGAAGTCTCCCAAGTCAACTAGTCAGAGCCGACTCTCCCAAGCCAGATCTTTGTGAATGCGAAGACACAAATTCTTCAAGTTGGAAGATACATCATTCAAGTTCATATATCCAAACCGTTTGTCGCATCAGACATTCAAAACATCTATCGCGTCAAATATCCAAGCCGTCTGACACGTCTATCGCGTCAGACATTCAAGTCAGCCGTCGCGTCAGATATTCAAGTCGTCCATCGCATCAGACATTCAAGCCATTTGTCGCGTTAAATATTCAAGACATTAGTTGCAGAATTCATTGATTGCTCGAATGAACTCAATTAAATTTGCCGTTTGATTAGGAAACAAGTTATCAAGCCTTCCGTTAAGCGTTAGTCAAGAGAAGAATTAGATGTCCTTTTCTTTGTATAAAGATTTATTCAGAGAATTGTACTTGCTTTTTCAAATCAATACAAACTTTATTTATTGTTAATTTTCTTGTCTTATCTTTAAACTCAAAATTTGTGTGTACGACTACTATCCGAATTGTAAGAATCATCTTTCAATCCTTTATACAGTGACAATTAATAGTCACTAAACGTTCTAAGTTTTTCAGATAACACTCTCAACGACAATTTTTAAAAGTATTCTTTTAGCGTCATTAAATAAAAGACACTAAAAATATTTAGCAATTATTAATTATCGCTGTATGGAGGATAGGAGAAAGATCGCTTCAACCGGGTAACAGTTAAAATTTTTCCATAAAAAAATGTTCATTTTTTCCCACTCTCTCGGCGAATGAGGGTGTATACACGAACCAAAAATAGAGAAGTGTCTCACTTTAGACGAGACGGGGGAGATCAGCAAGCAGAATATTTTTCTACAAGAATCAAGAAACATATTCAACACTCATACTTAGAATCATGAGTTGGAATTTAAATCTTACACTATCTATTGAGAGAGAGAGAGAGAGAGAGAGAGAGAGAGAGAGAGAGCAAAGACCAAATATCGAAATAATGGAGTCATACATGCAGCGAGGAAAAGCTTTTCAACAACAACATAGATAATTAGGTGAGGGGACACAAGGAAGAAACAAGACTCTCCCATAATGGTTCCGCTCAAGCTTTGAGATTTTATTCCCTGCGGAAACTCAATATAAGATGCCCCCTGCATCAGCAAAAGAAGGTTTTGGTCTATGGAGACCCATTCTCCTACGTTTTATGCGATATATGCACCAACGAACAGACTTCACATGCATGCTGCGCGCATCCTCAAAGTGCCCAACTAAGCGGGGCATTGAAAACCAGCTGGCGGAGTCTTGCCACAGTCGATCAGGACACTTAAAGCGATGGGAATAACGATGCTGATATTCAGAAGTTTAGCTTTGATGGTGGTGCAGAGACACACAGCCGCGTCCAAATCTAATAGGCCTTGCAGAACCGGACAACAGGTGTCCTTAGCGCTGCTGCCAATTCCAATGTGCACAAGCCCACCCAGCAAGTCTACACACGCACCTAGCTTTAGCGTGTCAATGGGACACGTTTCCGGTGCAGGTGTAGGGTACGGCACCGCCTTTGGTGGAGGCGGTGGACAAGGCACTGGTGGTGGTGGAAGTACCACAGGTGGTTTAATGATTGGTGGAAGAGGGGGTGGTACTACTACGGGAGGATTTGGTATATACGGTGGAGGTTTTGTCACTATTGGTGGAAGTACAACAGGCGGCTTTGGTACTGGTGGTGGAAGTACGACAGGTGGATTGGGCACATACGGTGGGTTTGGGACTGCTGGTGGGAGTACGACAGGTGGCTTGGGCACATACGGTGGGTTTGGGACTGCTGGTGGAAGTACGACAGGTGGCTTGGGCACATACGGTGGCTTCGGAACAATCGGTGGAAGTACGATGGGTGGCTTTGGCACATACGGTGGCTTCGGCACATAGGGTGGCTTGACAAATGGCGGAAGTGGTGGCGGGCAGACGGGTGGTTTTGGAACATAGGGTGGTACTTTAGTGGGGGGCTTCGGAACGTAGGGAGGTTTCGGTACATAAGGTGGCTTCACAATGGGAGGTTTTGGCACATATGGAGGTTTTGGCACATAAGGTGGCTTCACAATGGGAGGTTTTGGCACATATGGAGGTTTCGGCAGATAAGGTGGCTTCACAATGGGAGGTTTTGGCACATATGGAGGTTTGGGCAGATAAGGTGGCTTCACAATGGGTGGTTTTGGCACATAGGGAGGTTTGGGCAGATAGGGTGGCTTCACAACGGGAGGTCTTGGCACGTGGGGTGGCTTAACGATTGGCGGTCTTGGTACATAGGGTGGCTTTACAGTTGGAGGTTTTGTCGTCGGTGGGGTTGGAGGGTGGGGTGGCTTGACATGTGGGGGATGTTTGGGGAGGGACGGCGGCTTTACTTTGGGCTGTGGTTTAGGAGGAGCAACCTTGGGAGGGTGCTTCGGAGGTAATATTGGTGGCTTGCTACGAGGAGTTGGATATGGGCAGTAGGGACAAGCAAGAGCAGTAAGCAATGCCCCCAAGTTCAGGAGTATGACTATAAGGCTAGCAAATTTTTTCTGTGCCATGTTATTCAACTCTCTCAAAGAGGTTTTGTTACACTGGGTACGTACCAAGTGAATGATATGTATATATAAGGTACGGGGGAAGTGAAGAAATGGGGTGGGAGATAGTAACCACGATGGACAATTCAATGATCCTGCTTTTATTGATTTGAGAACCTTATAATGTTTCATTGACTAGATGAAAAGCACAAACTATTATTGGGTATTCGGTTAACTTGGTTGTTTTTATGCAAACCAAGTGGGACTGGGATAGCTTTTCAGGCCTTGTTATTCAACCTTTGTGGGGCAAGGGAATCGAGGAGACGCGGTGGAAATCGGGTTTCTTTTGACATGTAGCGGCAAAATGAGTCCGTGACTGAGCTAATCATGTGCAGAAATCACATGTGACTCCAACACTGCCATATATTTCTTTATACTGATAGGAAGAAACCTCATTGCAAGGACAAACCCCCCACTGAGATTTGTTCTTTTTCTTTTCTTTGCATGGGATTCCTCCGTAGGATAAACCTTTTATCTCTGCACCTCATTGCAAGGACAAACCCCCCATGAATTGCCACTGTTGCCATGTCATGGCATGAGCAGTCCCGCTGTCCATTTCTCGAATAGACTACCAAATCCAAATTTAATAGAAAGATCACGACAGCCATCAACAACGTTCCAAAGTTGTTAATTAAGAAGATTATAAATTGCGGCAAAACCTCTTGGTACATAAATTGCATATGACATGCTTATAAGAAGCGAGAGCCACAGTGCTCTTAATTCCTTACGATATTTTGTAATTCAGAATAACTAAAGAAGTTGTTTTGGTCACTGAAGTGATAATTTCTTAAGACTCGCTACACATTATGGAATACCGTAAACTAAATAACATGTTTCTAGCGGCAATTAACAGATTAGTCTTGTGTGTGTTCTTTTTACAGAAAAGTTTAAGAAGTCTTTAAGTGGGTTCTCTGCTTGAGTTTGTCATATTTCACTTTTATTGGGGGGCAGCCCAAGCAAATAAAGTAAATTAATCAAACACAAAGCAGAAACCTACAAGATTAAATAACACATGGGATAAGAACGAAGTCTTGCGAGGAAGGCTAGGGTTGTCACGAAAAAGACAAGCACAAAAAGAGAGGAAGAGTCTTGGGTTAGGAAAAAGAGGAAGAAGCAAAAGGTTCATTGTCAGGATAATTGTCTTGATTATTTGTTAATTCTGATTATGAAATCATGTTCAAAATTTGGTTTTGATGCTACATGTCAGTCATCATGAACTGCAATATCTCGTGTACTCTCTACCAATCAACTTTACTGCCCCAAAATTTTCTGGAAGTATTTTTTGAGATTCACCGGTACACTGAATTATTTTCATGAACATTAATAGCATGTTTGCGAGTTTTTTTTAATAGAGAAAAGAAAGGAAAGGAAAGTGACAGTTTTCCGATCTTTTCTCTAGCTTACGAGTTTTTTTAAAGAGAGAAAAGAAAAGAAAAGGAATGAAAGTTTGAGTTTCTTTTATCTCTAAATTTTCCTTCCCAAAACTGAGAAGAAAGAGAGAGAATGAAAACTCTCATAAGTGATATTTTGACAATGCCCATATTAACCTTGCGATAATGAGACTAAATTTTTAATAATTTTTATATTTTAGGCTTCGTTACGAGTACTTACCATTTTACTTCAAACTATATGCTTGTTTTAAATGTTAAAGTTGACTCATGACTGATTGTTTTACTTTTGACGTGACATTAGTTAAATTTAGATCTTGGAATGTTTGTAGTCAACTTATGGCTAATTTTGTTTTTTCTACGGAGACAATAATCAGTAATGTAAGGCTTACTATATTAATATAATTTTGAACTTTTGTATGATTTCATTGATGAATTTTTCCTGCCATTCTTATATATTTTTTAGGATCATACATCATAATCTTTATTAAAATTATAAGAATATAGCATAGGAGTATGTATATGTAATCAGATGTCTTTTCTTTCCTTTTCTGTTGAAGTCATAAACAAAGAAAATGAATAATGTTTTTTTCCTCTCTTAAACTCACAAATAAAAGGAAGGAAAATTATCTTCCCTTCTCTTCCTTTGTTTTCTTCTCTTGTCTCAAAACTCACAAACAAGCTATAACTGTAACTTTATAAAACTCATATACTCTACATGTTCTCAAATATAAGAATTTTTGAAACGCAAAATTGGATGTACAATATAACAATGTTTTAGCAACGTTTTGGAGTTTTATTCCTAAAGATCTCAAGAGAGGCTTGAGATTAAACCTAGATGCTTTTACCAATTAAAATATCAATTTTACTCAATTAAAATATGTTTGGTAGTTCTTATACGTAGGTTGGATAGATATGATTGAGTACGATCTGATTTGTTGTGGTCAGATGAGTTGTCGTATTAGTATATATGATTATGCGGTCTAGGTTCGACAAGAAACTATTTAAGAGATTGTTTTTCCATAATTTGAGGTAGGAAACACTACATTCCTCGCATTGTTCCCTAGAAAAGGATTTACTAGCCCATTAGCTATGATTATTCGGCTGAAAGGCTATGATGGATTTAGTCGTTATGGCTACGATGGATGTGACTTTTGGTAACGATTGTTATAAATTATGTCCTAGTTATGGTATAATAATTTAAGCTGCGTTTATCCATTAATTGGGTGTATGTGATTGTTAGTCTTTGATTTTGTTTAACTATAAGACTGTTTTATATTTAGCTGATATCACCGTTTCATTAGAGATATCAATAGGCCGGGCCTGAGCCGGCCTAGCCCGGGCCCATAAGCTTAATATCTAGGGCCGAGCTTGGGCCGGGCCCGGCCCTAATTTTTTTCTTGCATTTTCTTGTTATTCAAAGTAAATGCTTGAATTACGGTAATTTTTAATTATTATTTAAGCAAATTGTAATGTAGTACTATGGCTATGATTCTTGTTATTATGTAAGCAAATTTCTCTCCATCTCTCTCTCTCTCATTTACATCTCTCAATTTTAAATTTCTTCTTGCGTATACTCTAGGCATGTCCAATATTATTCACAATTTAACGAATCTAATCTTTATCCTTTTATTTCATTATAAGTCATATACATATATATATATATATGTAAATATGTATATACATATTTATTTGTCTCTCATTTTATTTTTTTATTATATGTTAAACATTTTATACTCTTCTTGGTGAGCTTTATTAATAAAATCTTAACACATAACAATCTTTACTATTTAAAAGAGACTATTTCTACTATTTGATATTTTACTTCTTTTTTCGTTACTGAAAGAATAATAATTATTTTTTAAAGTGATTGAAAACTCATAAAAATGTGAAAATAATATTATTATTTTACTATCTATTTTGTTATTATTATTTAATAATATAAATACTAGCTTTTTATATGTATTTTAACAGTTATTTTTTTACGCACGATGCCAATACTAATTTATATGTAAGAGGGTGGAATTAGTCGGTTTGGTATTTATTGACAAATAAGTTTGGCCCATCCAAGACCGCCAAGGCCTCTTTAAGGAGGCTCATGATTTCTCACGGTTCGATTGTAATCTTTGTAATCTAATTATTATTTTACGTCAAACATATCTTTGATTATTGCACCAAGGAAGAACGATCATCATAATTCATGTTCAGATTCATTCGATCATTATTGGACACGCACACTTATATATAATAATATGTGTATATAATAATACTGGGCTAAAAGAGGGCCTGTGTTTAGGGTCAAAAAAGGGCCAGAAATTTCGGGACATCCACAAGCTCAACTAGGAAAAAAAATAATTTCATTAAATGAATAGCTTCGAGTATCTGTCAAGTACTTGTAAGGATGGGCATTTAAAAATTGGTTAATCGGTAAAGATAAACATATACTTGATGCACCGTATCCACTTCCTAGTAATTCTGCTAAATAGTGATTCAGCATGGGTTCTCTTATGGCACTCTATATCAATTGATATTTCAACCTAGCATCTTACATTACAAAAAATAATTAGAGATTGCGTTAGTTCATGAATCATGACAAAATTTTTCTCTATAAAACATCTATAGTGAAGAAAGAATAAAAAACGGAAAGCACCACATAGTGGTAATTGAACAACATGAAACGTAGAGATGTCAAAAGGGCCGGGCGGCCCGGCCCCTTTTTTGCTCGGGCTGGCCCGACCCATTTTTGGGCCCGGACTGGCCCTAACCCTTAGGGCTTGGGCTAGGGCCAGGCCAAATTATTTGAGAAACAGGCCCGGCCCTAAAATGGCCCAACCCAACCCAGCCCGGCCTTCTTTTGGCCCGAAAACTGGCCGCCTTTTGTTCCTAAGGTTATCATAGTTATGAATACCGTACTGAAGTACGTACCTTTTTTTTATGTCTCAACTTTTTCATCAATAATATACATGATATATCTGTAATATTCATTCATTGACTAACTAACAAAACATAAATATATTTTTTCACTTACAGCATTCTACAATAAAACCGTTTGTCCTATAGAGTTTGAATTACGTTAATTTTCAAATAAAATAGATAGTGAAACCAAAAAGATAACCCTAGAGGGGGGTGAATAGGGGTTTAAGACTACTTTAAAAATTAACAAGCAATAACAAACTAACTTAGAAAAATAAGAATAACACTTAAACAACAAACCTCAAACACAATATCTCAAGTAAGCAAACAAGCCAATCTCAACAAAATGTAAAACGATAATGTAAGGAGAGAAGGGTTTAGAGATACTTGACAAAGAGATTTAAATGGTTCGGCTTGATATACCCTCAAGCCTACGTCCACCCCTTCAAGGCCTTAGAATCCACTAGTATGATCTTTCTTACGGGTCAAGATCAAACCTCTTACAATCCTTTGATGCTATGCCCACATCAAGAACAAGCTTTGACAATCCCAAAGCTCTAAAGCTTGACAACCCCAAGCTTTGATACAAGAAACTTTAGATGAAGAAATGTGTACAAGATTTCACTCTCGAGAAGTAGATGAGTACAACTTTAAACTCTAGAGCAAGAGAGATGAGTGTATGATGACTTATGAAAGTGTATATCTCTCAAATATAAGCTCACAATAAATGCTCTCTTGAAATGGATGAGAAAACAATGAAAACCAAGGGAGATTGAACAATTGCTTTGATCTTTGAGAATATGCAAGATAAGAAGGCTTTGAATGCAATTGATGAATCAAAACTATGCCCAAGATGAGTATTTATAGAGGTGGGAATGAATATGACCGTTTGAAATTAGGAGAAGCATTAAATGCGCCAAACGGTAAATACAGTCGACTGCAATGTGCCATTACAGTCGACTGTAATCCCAAAATAGTCGTTGGAAATTCAAATTTCCAACTTGCAGTTGACTGTATTCCAATACAGTCGACTGTAATAGGCTACTGGAAGTATTGCAGTCGACTGCACTAGAATGCAGTCGACTATAATACCTCACTGCCCAACATGCAGTCGACTGTATTCCAGAAAATGCAGTTTCCTTGTTTTCAAAGAATGAAAAACTTTTATGCATGCAACGGAAACCTATGGGCAAGTTCTAGGTTACAGTCATCGAAGCGATCATCGAAGCGATCATCTCTCTATGTCTAGTTACAAAGAATGGAAATTAAGCATTGTAAAAATTCAATCGATGAATTTCTTCTTTGATGCGTTTCGTTGAGAGTCTTTGAATGATTTGCTCGTCTAATAGTCCGTTTGCTTGAATATGAGATTGTACCTATTATTTCATCAACTCAATGCATGTTAGACAACATAATCGTTAATGATAGTTATCATCAAAATCAAATATAATCCTAGGTTAAATAACCGTAGGGTTATCAATCTCCCCCTTTTTGATGATGACAAATATTGATTCAAAACAAATGAGATATATAGGATGATAAATGCAATGAAGCATGACAATCTAAATTATAAACCATAAGGGGTCAGAAGAAGAATTAATATAAGCTCCCCCTATCTTAAGCAAAATATACTCCCCCTATTTCAGGTAATATATGCTCATCAAATCCACACAAGTATGAATCAACAATATTAACAATATTTTTCTCCCCCTTTTGGCATCATGAAAAAGATCAAGGGTGTATGTTGTGTGAAAGTGATCAAAATATGTATCCATCCATGGATAATCAATACAGTACTTGAATAATCATCAAAGGATGTACCAAGCACATGTAACAAAATAGCACATAAATCATAAGCCTAAGGAATCAGAGGTGCAGTAAGATAAGCGTGGATCAAAAATGCTAAAGTTATACTAGGAGTAGCATCCATGATAAGTTTTTGAAATTCATAATAGATTCTGAAAGCATAAGCTAAGAAAAACATAAACCATGTCCTAACGCCTAAGGACCCGATGGTGGAGGTGGTGGATGAAAGATATCCTCCTCGGGACACTGAATCCCACAATGATCTTCCATGTGAGAAAGGCGTCGACTAAGCTGGCTGTGGGCAAGATCCATCCGACTAAAACCAGCATGCATCTGCTGCTGCATCATATCTAAGCGTGCTAGGATCGCTTCATATCTGGAAGCAGAAGGACCGAAAGTGCCCACCTCATATGTACTCAGAATGATCAACGGAGGTTGATCACGATCAATCCTGTCACCGGCATCTCCACGAGCGTCAGGAGCATCATCACCACCACCACCATCATCATCATCACCATCATCCTCATGCTCATCATCCATAGCATCGTCCATGTCCGGCTCAGGTAAGAAACAACTACGACCATCTAAAAGTCCCTTCCTACGAAGGGTAGAGCAATCGAGTACGTTGTGCCGAGTCACCTCAATATACTCACAGGGAAGAGGTATGTCAAAGGCAGCAAAAATGAGAGTGAGTAGGAGGCCGTAACGTATAGCTAAGCCAGGATGAGAGGTGCTCCTAATCATGTTCAACATGATAAGACGAAAGAGGTTAATCGGTGTACCCGAGCAGAAAAAGGTCAAGAGCTGGACATCTAAGTAAGAAACAAATGAAAGACCACCGGCTCTAGGGATGACGTTGTAAGCGATGACATGATGGAATAGTCGAGACAGAGGTGGTAGGTCACGAAGGGTGGGCTTGCTTGTAGACCTAATCTGTTGACTAGGAAGTGTATGTCGAAGCTGTTCCTCGATGGAGGAAGGTCGGTCAAACCAAAGTGATTGACCGGCGACAGGAATCATCTCTAGTAAAAAGGAGAAACCAGTGTCGGGGGGGTCTAGAAGGTCGGCTAGTCGTGACTGAGAGAATGAGATACGCCGACCAAAGATATAGGATGTGAGTGTACACAACTCACTGGAAATGCTCCAAGTCAAATTTGCATAAAAAAGACGGATTGTATCAGGATAATATAGGATGGTGTTCCTATCAGTAAGGCAATCTAGATAGCAATCCTGAAGGTGTCTAAGTACACCTATGCCGAAGAGAAATTGAGTGTCTAAGCGCAAACCTGGAGCCAGAGGGGAAGAGTTTTGTGCGGAGAAACGGTCTAGAGCCTCACGGTTCCGATAGCGATTACGGTTAAACTCTATCGGGGCAGGCTCAGGCTCAGGCACGGGAGCGGCTCGTGATCGTGATGAACTGGCGTGCGCACGTTTCTCTCTTGCCATTCTTGAAATTGTCTAACAAATTTGGAGGATAAATAACATAAGTAGGATGTGTAAAAATGCAGAGAAAATAAAAAAAAGGGTTTATGAAATGTGTGAAAAAAGATGTTTTCAATGAAATTGTTAAAATAAATCATGTGAAAGTATGATAGAAAGATAATGCAACATGAATTTAGGCTAAAACAAACAAAATAAATATGAATTTTTAAATTATATATATATATATATATATATATATATATATATATATATATAAACCCTAGATCATGCAATTTGGGGAAAAATAAATTTTGGACAAATTGAATGTAAATAACTATGTATAAACGATATGACATAATTAAACATGAATCAAGTGATCAAACATGAAATTGCTTAATTAATTGAAGAAATTTTGACATACGAAAAATCCTAGTTTATGAAATTTGGGGAAAAACGATTTTGGCATGAATGTATGTGATTAAACTATGTAGGATCACGTAATAAGCATCCCTAAACATAAATTAAGCATCAAATCATATAGTAACATGCTTAATTGAAGTAGATCTGAAGAAATTTCACCAAAGTGGGCAATTCGAATTTCAAGAGATTATGAACAATGTAGGTGAAATCGATCAGAGAAAGTATGTAAATCATGTAGTAGAGTAAGATTTGGGAGGATTTACGTACCAATTTCAAGGCAAATGGAGAAGAATTGAGTCCTAGGAGAGATGAGAGCTTCGGTTCGAAGAGAGAGAGTAGAGAGAGAAGAGATTTTCTGAAAAAATGAAATATGGGCTCGATTTATGCTCTGCTTCCGTAATGCAGTCGACTGTAATATCACATGCAGTCGACTGTATTCAACACATGCAGTCGACTGTATTTTGACATGTAGTTGACTCTAATGCCAAAAGTCAAACAGTCTTAAAATTGATTATGCATATGAATATTGCAATATAAATGTGTGCAAAACAGTTTAAACACCAAGGATGAATAGCAATAAAATGAATAATTTTGAGAGAAAATAACCAAAACATGCGATAAGCATATGAAATAATGCTCACACATGTGAAGTGCAACTTACATGTTTGAACCACAAGAAGTAAAAAAATAGTCACATAGGTGAAGACATGCCAAGTTCTCTTCTAAGAGCGGTAAACCTCTTCGCATCTAACGGTTTAGTGAAGATATCCGCTAATTGGTGATTTGTGTCCACGAAATCGAGAACGATATCACCTTTTTGCACATGATCATGGATAAAATGGTGTTTGATTTCTATGTGCTTGGTCCGTGAATGTTGGATGATATTTTTGCTCAAATCAATGCACTCGAGTTATCGCATAAGATAGGTATGTGATCATACTTGAGTCCAAAATCCAAAAGGGTTTGTTTCGTCCAAAGAATTTGTGCACAACAAGCACCAACCGCCAGATATTCGGCTTCGGTGGTAGAGAGTGCAACGAGTTTTGCTTTTTGGAACTCCAAGAAATAAGAGAGTGTCCTAAGAATTGGCAACCTCCACTAGTGCTTTTCCGCTCAATTTTACAACCAGCATGTCGGCATCGGAGTAACCAACTAGGTCAAAAAATGATGTGTTTCTAGGAAACCATAACCCTAAATCGTGAGTGCCCTTAAGATATCTAAGGATTCTCTTGACGGCAACTAAATGAGATTCCTTAGGACAAGCTTGAAATCTAGCACATAAACAAACACTAAACATTATATCGGGTCTACTTGCGATAAGGTAAAAGAGTGATCCGATCATACCTCGACAGCGCTTAATATCAACATCCTTACCCTTTTCATCTTTATCAAGCTTTAATAAAGAGCTCATTGGAGTGTCAAAAGCATTTGATGCTTCCATGTCAAATCTCTTGAGTAGCTCTTTGGTGAATTTGGCCTGGTTGATAAAGATTCCATCCTTACTTTGTTTGATTTGCAATCCAAGGAAGAAGGTGAGTTCTCCCATCATGCTCATTTCAAACTCCTTACTCATACAAGAAGCAAACTCTTCGCACAAGGATCCATTAGTAGCACCAAATATAATATCATCAACATAAATTTGCACCAACAAAAAGTCCTTGCCCTTAGATTTTATAAAAAGAGTGGTGTCAAGTTTTCCTCTTGAAAAAATATTTTCTAAAAGAAAACTACTTAGCCTTTCATACCAAGCTCTAGGAGCTTGTTTTAAACCATAAAGAGCTTTACTAAGCTTTAAAACATGTTTGGAAATTTTTCATGTTCAAAGCCGGGAGGTTGAGCCACATAAACCTCCTCTGAAATAAAACCATTTAGAAAAGCACTCTTCACATCCATTTGAAAGAGTTTAAAATCTCTATAGCAAGCAAAAACTAAAAGCATTCTAATATATTCAAGTCTAGCTACCGATGCATAAGTCTCATCAAAATCAATTCCTTCCTCTTGGTTATAACCTTGGGCCACTAATCTAGCCTTGTTTCTAACCACGATTCCGGATTCATCAAGTTTGTTTCTAAATACCCATTTTGTGCCTATAATCCTATAGTTTTGAGGTTTAGGCACAAGGGTCCAAACTTGATTTCTTTCAAATTGAACTAACTCTTCTTGCATAGCAAGCATCCAAGATTCATGATGTAGAGCTTCGGAGAAGTTCTTCGGTTCAATTTGGGAAAGAAACACAAAATTAACATGATGTTGAAGAGAGCGTCGAGTTCTTACCCCACACGAAGGATTACCTAAGATTTGATCGCTTGGATGATCCTTTTTGTAAGTCCAATCTTTTGGTAATGCTTGGGAGTTATTCGAGTTTGAAACATCATTGCTTGCTTCCTTGTCTTTCTCTTGAGAGCTTGATTGTTGCTCTTCTTGAACAATTTCTTTGGGGTTGTCTTGTAGTGTTTCACTTATATCCCAAGTTCTCATGTCATTGTCCACATCATCTACATTAACAATGTTAGTCCTCCGAAGAAAAGGATTAGTCTCATCAAAAGTAACATTAATGGATTCTTCAACAACCAAAGTACTTTTATTATAGACTATATATGCCATACTATTATTAGAGTAACCTAGAAAAATACCCTCAATTGTTTTGGAATTAAATTTGCTAAGGTGATCCTTAGTATTTAAAATAAAGCATTTGCAACCAAAAACTCTAAAAAAGCTCACCTTAGGTTTCTTATCATGAAAAAGCTCATAAGGGGTTTTTAATAAATTTTTTTGCAAGATAACTCTATTTAGAACAAAATAAGCACAATTGACCGCCTCCGCTCAAAAGTACTTAGGTAAACCATATTCGGTAAGCATTGTTCTTGCCGCTTCTTGCAAAGACCTATTCTTTCTTTCGGCAACACCATTTTGTTGAAGAGTTCTAGGAGCCCAAAAATTATGTAATATCCCAAAGTCATCACATAAGGCTCCTATTTTTGAATTTTCAAATTCACTACCATGATCACTTCGAATGTTGGTTATCAAATATCCTTTTTGATTTTGAACATGTTTTGCAAATGAAGTGAACACATTTAGAGATTCATGTTTGGTAGCAAAAAAAAGTCCAAGTATAACGAGAATAGTCATCAACAATAACAAAACAATAGGATTTGCCACCAAGACTAGTAGTAGGGATTGGTCCAAACAAATCCATATGAAGTAATTGCAAGGGTCTAAAAGTTGATACCATTTTTTTGGTTTGTGAGAGACTTTCTTTTGCTTACCCATTTGACAAGCATCACATACTTCGTCTTTCTCAAACTTGATCTTCGGGAGTACCCTCATAAGTTCTTTGCTTGAAATATCCTTCAAATGCTCCATATGCATGTGTCCAAGTCTTCGATGCCAAAGCCAAGATGTCTCACTAATAGCACTAAGACACTTGACATCTTGGTTAGCTCTAGAGCAAGAGAGATGAGTGTATGATGACTTATGAAAGTGTATATCTCTCAAATATAAGCTCACAATAAATGCTCTCTTGAAATGGATGAGAAAACAATGAAAACCAAAGAGATTGAACAATTGCTTTGATCTTTTAGAATATGCAAGATAAGAAGGCTTTGAATGTAATTGATGAATCAAAACTATGCCCAAGATAAGTATTTATAGAGGTGGGAATGAATATGATCGTTTAGAATTAGGTGAATCATTAAATGCGCCAAACTGTAAATACAGTCGACTGTAATCCTAAAAGTAGCCGTTGGAAATTCAAATTTCCAACTTGCAGTCGACTGTATTCCAATACAGTCAATTGTAATAGGCTATTGGAAGTATTGCAGTCGACTGTAATACCTCACTGCCCAACATGCAGTCGACTGCATTCCAGAAAATGCAGTTTCCTTGTTTTTAAAGAATGAAAAACTTTTATGCATGTAAGGGAAACCTATGGGCAAGTTCTAGGTTACAGTCATCGAAGCGATCATCTTTCTATGTCTAGTTACAAAGAACAGAAATTAAGCATTGTAAAAATTCAATCGACGAATTCCTTCTTTGATGGGTTCCGTTGAGAGTCTTTGAATGATTTGCTCATCTAATAGTCCGTTTGCATGAATATGAGATTGTACCTATTGTTTCATCAACTCAATGCATGTTAGATAACATAATCGTTAATACTAGTTTTCATCAAAATCAAATATAATCCTAGGTTAAATAACCGTAGGGTTATCAGATAGCTTATTCAATCGAATTATCTCATCTAGGATTATCCCTTCTTTTCAACGATCTCATTGGCAAATTCTTATGTAAGAATAAGTCATTTGTTAAATAATAACGTCTTCTGGTTCAAAAATAAGTTATTTTTGTGTGTGTGCGTGTGCTCGGTACAAGTGTCTAAAGCAATACATCATATAGATGAAAGAATATGATCAAAACTTTCAGGTATAAAATAAATCAAAGTTAAGTGAATATTATGAGCAATAAGTTACAAAGGCTTTGATAGGTATAATAGAATTGAGAATATTTTTTCTATTTAGTCTTTATATGGTCAATTTATAAAATTTTTAACAAAATTTGTTACTTTTACATTTTTAAAGGAACCGGTACAAAATAGAATATTTCGGTCGGTACAGGGCTGGTACGTAATTCTCGGCCGGTACAACCGGTACAGAACAGTATTTTGACCTATATAAAATATAAGGGGTATCGTACTAGTAGGAGGTAAAAACGGTACGTACCGGTCGGTACGGCCAGGACTGTTTTAGTATTGATAACTATGATATTTATTGATTCTCAAAGTGTATAAGATATCTAAGGGTATGTTTGATAAGCTTTTTGTTTTTAATTTCGTTCTGAAAAACAGAAACAACAACTAGTTGCGGTTTTTTTTCTCTCTCCTAGAAAAGAGGTGAATAATTGGTACATCAGTTTTTGCTACCAGTTTTGTCTCGAGCGAACATTTGTTTTTCATTTATATTATCATTCTCATTCTTCCTAACAAACAAAGAATTCTCCATTACCACCAACCAAACACCACCACGCCTTATTATCACCACAACCCATAGCCACGGACCACCACCATCATGACTGACCGCCAAAAGTACTACCACGAGAAAGTTAAATGGATTGAACTACAAACCAGATCTGATGAAAACTCTAAGTTACAGATTCGGAGATTGAAGGAACCACAAATCGACGACGTCAACATTGATCAACATTTTTGGATATTGGTGGTATATGGTGGTTGAGACATCGACAGTTGTGATGGTGGTTTTTGGTGGTTAAGACGGTGGTGGTGTATGGTGGTCAAGGCGACGGCAGCGATGATTATGGTAGTGGAGACAATACGTTTGGTGGTGATATTGGTATCACTAAATTTGTGGTATGTTAATTTGTTCTGATCAAGAAATTGTTATGTGAAAATAGTTGGGGATATGGCAATGTGAAAATTGTTATGGAAGTTTTGGTGTTGGGTGGTAGCGGGCTACCTGTTGTGTTGTAGTGTCGTGGTGACTGTTGAATGATTGAAATAGAATTGGAAAAATTATTGTTTGATTTTGCTTCTAATAAAAGTTGAGAGTTAAATCTCAAAATACAAACTAAAACTGAAAACTCTTAATTAGAGTTTTTGAAAAATAGTCATATTTTACAAAACTGAAGGAAGAAAAAAAAAACGAAAATTGTTTGTCAAACATATTTTTTCCTTCCAATTTTTAAAAGTGAACAAACAAGTAAAAATAAAAATTTTGTCAAACACTACAGAAGTGTTAGTTTACACTTTGGTTCTCAATTTTAGTCGGTCTATGTTTATATAGTGTCTCGCGTCTTTAGTGCTAGCTATAGATAATTTATATTATTATTTGCTTCCACTTCTCATAATTGTGTTTCTATTATTGTCTTTTAAATGGCTATATATAGCCGGTTGTTGTCAACAAATAATGGTAAGTTTTTCACGGTCATTTTAGGTTTAGAGTCAACTTTTCTTGCCCTTTTTCTGCTCGAGACAATAGGTTAGTGTTGTAAAGCCATATGATAAGAAGAACATGCAGCAGCATCAATTGCTGACAAAATGAGGGATTTCGTCACCAAACAAAGTTAATCTAATATTATTCATAGATTGTTCACAATCCAAAATGTAGGATGTGGCATTTTTACCATGATGATATTTTCACCATTTTAATTACAAATGTAATAATGCCACCGATCTAACCCAAAACTTTTCATAATTGCAAAATAGCCCAAATTTCACATAATTACAAACTAATCCCAAAACTAGACATAATTGCATTTTTTTTACGCCACAAGAATTTTAACCTCTGAGGGTTAAAATTGCGTGTGATTGTACTTTTCTAGTGTAAGGTGTAACTGAGTGTTAGACCGAAGCTTTGAGGGATGTGATGTGAACACAAGGACATTTAAGTTTGTGCCTCTTAAGGAAAAACAACACCCACATAATTTCTTATGGCTCCTAAGGAATCAATTCGGAACCTCTTCATGCAGCCGTTGTTAATTGTACGTGTCTTCCAACAGTTAATGACATACTTCATCAGCAATTGCAGTTGAAACTAGCGTTGCTATTGATGGGTGCAACTTTGGCCGATACAGTGGTCACTGTGTATTATCTTGGCCGAACCCCAAAAAATTCTTCGCTCCTGGATGTGGCTTTTAGCAACAAACCTATCCTTGAAATCAGTTTCAGTATCATCCCTCTTTTTCTCTGCAAAACATTCAGCAATCTTTTTGTCCTCCTTTAGATTCGATCTTTATTCTCGTTTGATTAATCAGTTCTTCAAAAGAGATTTATTCGATCTTTGTGTAAAAGGTTTATAGACGGAGTCCTTTTTTTTCCATCACTTCGACAGGTATTAACAAAATATTGTGATGTATTCTACCTTCATAGACAACAACAATGTTTCTCCTTTAACGATCGAGTTATGATGAAGCAATTGAATTCCATCACAGAGCCTAATGTACCGACGACAATGAAGTTTCATCACCTCAATATAGATTAATCTCCGGCTTATTTTATGTCTGCTAGTAAAACAGTTTGAGGGGCTTAGAGATGTCAAGTGTATCTTAAAGTACTTGGATAAATGATTCGGGTTCTTCACATCATATCATACCAAACTCATCATTCCAAAGGAATAGTTTGAGTGCATATTCCCCAATTACAACTGCCCCATAAATAGTTCTCCCCTATATATTTGCTTTACCGATAAAAATTTTGTCGGCAAAAATTTTTAGCGACAGAAAAATCCTTCGCCAAGGACGTTGTAGTGTTATATGTTGGTATGCTCTCCGTTAGTCATCTAACTGATGAGGATTTGATGCTGTATTTTTTTAATACCAGATGTATAATTTAGTATGAAGTCAGGGAAGGATATTGAAAGTGATTGAAGAGCCTATGGCCTTTAAAGTTAGGAAGACTACTTACCCATGGAGAATGGTTCAATAGGTTTGTACCTTTTCACCTTGATAGTGAACACTCAGTTTTAACTACGACATTCCAGATTGAAAAGTTTGTCGGGTGAGCAGCTGAAAGGTTTAGGTTCTTCTGGTTAGAGAAACCTTATTGGAGTCACATCTCTTAAAGATGTCTGCTTTACCTGTGCTTTTAATCTACTTTCCGTTTCTCACTTGTCCTGGCTCATCAACAATGGTACTTTTTCTTGGGCTGCCACTTTTTGTCGCTCTACACAAATTAAAAATAGTGATATCATGCATTTGTTCTCTTAGTTTGGCTGGCGATGGAAATTCAACAACCTACAATATCGTACTTACGGCCTTTGCATTCTGAATGTAGTTTAAGATATTTGAATTTTTATATGTATAATAGTAAGTGATTTTAAGGATTCAATAGTCAAAATTAAATCCTAATAAATTAGTTTATCAGTCAGTTAGAGTTTTAGGATGTTTAGAATTAGTTTTTCAATTATATAAGACTTGATAGTATGAAAATTAACTTATCAAGAAATAAAAACCACATCCAAGATAATATTTTCAATTAAAGCATCATTTTTTCTTTAAATCTAGTATGTTATTTTTTGTTTTTAAGATATATGAATTTTGTATTTATAATAGAGAATTGTTTTAAGGATACAATAGTCAAAATTAAGTCTTAATAAGTTAGTTCATTAGTTAGAATTTTTAGAACGTTTCGAATTAGTTTTTCAATTATGTAAGGCTTAGTAATATGATAATGAACTTATCAAAAAATAAGAACCCCATCCAAGATAATATTCTCAATTGTAGCATCATTTTTTCCTCTTCTAAATTTAGTATGTTATTTTCGTTTTAAAGATCTATGCATTTTTATATTCATGTTAGAAAGTTGTTTTAAGGATACAACAGTCAAAATTAAGTCCTAATAAGTTAATTCATCAATTAATTAAAGTTTTAAAATGTTTAGAATTAGTTTTTCAATTATATAAGACTTAGTAATATGAAAATTAACTTATCAAGAAATAAAAACCCATCAAAGATAATATTTTAAACCTTTAATGACACTTATAATAGTTATAATTCTATTTGACATTGAAAACATAATGTGATGACGTGTCATGTGAAGAAGTCATATTTCTATAATGATGTGTTGCGCAGAGAAGCATCATTTTTGTACGACATATCCAAGATAATATCCTCAATTGTAATATCATTTTTTTCCTTCTAAATCTAGTATCCTATTTTCTTTTTGAAGATATTTAAATTTGTGTACTCATAATTGAGAGCGGTTTAAGGATACAATAGTAAAAATTAAGTCCTAATAAGTTCGTTCATCAATCAGTTAGAATTTTAGAACGTTTAAAATTAGTTTTTCAATTATACAAGGCTTGATAATATGAAAATTAACTTATTAAGAAATAAGAACTCCATCCAGAATAATATTCTCAATTGTAGTATCATTTTTTTTCTATTTTAAATCTAGTATGTTATTTTTTGTTTTTAAGATAAATGAATTTTGATATTCATAATAGTAGGGATGACAATTATAAACTGACCGGCGGATATCCGACCCGCCCCTAATCGATAGGAGTGGAAAATTTTGACTTTGACCGGGTTACGGGGCGGATATGATATTTATATTAATAACCCGCAGTGGATACGGGTGGATTTGGTATTTCTCTCTAACCCGCCCCGTATCCGCCTCGGTTTATGTATTCCCAACCCTAACCTATATGCAATCATAGCCGTCCATCTAGTAATATAAATGTCACAACTTACATAACCCTACCATATTATTTTCTTCTTCTTCTTCTCTCTCTCAATCTCTCCGCCACTCAGTCACTTGGCCTTCACCTCTTCTCTCTCTCAAACCGTCACTTCCCCTACGGTCGTAAACCACCTTCATGGCTCCACCTCACCACCACCTAACAGTGCACGAAACACCCTCCACCTCTACCGAACACTGTCACCACTATCTCAGATCTTGAACCAAAAGAAGAAAAACCATTATTTCAGCAGATCAGCGGCATCGTTCAACAAAAAGCTTATCTCAAATCTTGGATCAAAACAGGAAAAACTGGAAAGATGCCCATAAAATCAAAGGTATGAAAGCCATCATCCACCTCTGATAATAGCGAGTGTTTTTAAGGATACAATAGTCAAAATTAAGACCTAAGAAGTTAGTTCATCAATGAGTTAGAATTTTAGAACGTTTAAAATTAGTTATTCAATTATATAAGGCTTAGTAATATGGTAATTAACTTATCAAGAAATAAGAACCTCGTCCAAGATAATATTTTCAATTGTACCATCATTTTTTTCTCTTCTAAATTTAGTATGTTATTTTTATTTTTAAGATATATGAATTTTTATATTCATGTTAGAGAGTTGTACTAAGGATACAATTGTCAAAATTAAGTCCTAAAAAGCTAGTTCATCAATCAGTTAGAGTTTTATAATGTTTAGAATTGAATTAGTTTTTCAATTATATAAGGCTTAGAAATATAGAAATTAACTTATTAAGAAATAAGAATCTCACCCAAGATAATATTCTTTATCGTTTTCTTTTCTAAATTAGTATGTTATTTTAGTTTTTAAGATATATGAATTTTTATATTCATGTTAGAGAGTTGTAATAAGGATACAGTAGTAAAAATTAAGTCCTAAGAAGTAGTTCATCAATCAATTAGGGTTTTAGAATGTTTAGAATTAGTTTTTTAATTATGTAAGGCTTAGTAATATAGAAATTAACTTATTAAGAAATAAGAAACCATCCATGATAATATTCTTTATTGTAGCATCATTTTTTTTCTCTTTTAAATTTAGTATGTTATTTTCATTTTTAAGATATATATAAATTTTTATATTCATATTAGGGAGTGGTTTTAAGGATTTAATAGTCAAAATTAAGTCCTAATAAGTTAGTTCATCAATCAGTTTTCAATTATATAAGGCTTAGAAATATAAAAATTAACTTATCAAGAAATAAGAACCGCATTCAAGATAATATTTTAAACCTTTAGTAACACCTTATAATAGTTACAATTCTATTTCACATAAAAGATAATGTGATGACGTGTCAAGTAAAGAAGTCATAATTTATTGAAGATGTGTCTCGCAAAGAAGTTCTCGCTTCGCTTATTATGTATTATATAGATTACCCCCCGCCACCCCTCCCACCCCCCAACCCCCCCAAAACAAAAAAAAAAATAAAAAAAATATTTTTCTCTCAATTGAAACTGGATTTTTTTGGGGGTAAACTGTCCTTTTATTTCATGAAAGCTCAAATCACTTTACTATGTACAAGAGTATACACCTTAGTCTTAGCTACTTACTGGAGGCTGTAGCATGATTACATAGTATATTAAAAAAAATCATCTACTTTATCCCAGTTGTTGAGATGTATTCAAGGAGCCCCCATGCATGACATAGCTGCTTGTTTAAGCTGTGGGCAGGAGATTCCTTCCAGCTTAGCACCCTATGTTTAATCATCTGCTGGATTGTCTGGAAGCGCACGTCTTCTGGTTTTTGCTCTTGCTTGAATATTCTCAAGTTTCTCTCATTCCAAATTGTATAAATTGTGACTGCTAAAGCTAGTTTCCTTAACCTAGCAGAGAAGCTTTTCCCTCTGAATATACATAAGCCTGGTTTAGTAGTTGTTGCCAATCCATCAATGGTATTCTAATTAGCAGCTTCTGAAATACCATGTGCCACAGGTTCTTAGCAAAATTGCATTGCACAAATAAAGGGCTTCCCGTTTCCTTCTCAGCATTGCACATAGAGCATTCATCTTCAGTGGTGTAGTTCCAGGCTTTCAATTGAAACTAGATTTGGTAAAACTCATTTACGCAAGGGCAGAGGCATCTCAATTCTCAGCCTTTTTCTCCTCACCTTCTTTCGACTTACACCACCGCACCGGCAAAAAGTATTTTTTTTGAAAAAATAAATTGATCTTACGCATATCATGATTTTAACTAACTCCATGCTTCTATCGTAGTTGACAGGGAGTGACACTATTGACGGCTCTACAGCATGTACCATCCATGATGCCCAACTCAAGCCCAACTCTTACATAGCTGCTTCGTACCTATTTCATCCTATAAGAAAATGAGATGAATGCAACTCAGCAAAGTTTGCATATACACCAGAATCCCAGTAAACCACGACTGGATTCTTGCCACCACACTCCGCGTCTGGCTTGCCATGCTTTCTCACCCTCAAGAATCCTAGATTATCACGCATAAGTTTCCTTTTGTTTTACGTATAAAATTCTGAAAATTCTTTATTTCAATTAGGGATATTATCACCTATGTCCCTGAGGTTTGGGGATAATTACACGCGAGGACACTAAGTTTTAAAATGTAACACTTATGTCCGTTGACAAACGAAATACAAAAATATTTAACGGTTTTGACAAAAAGACTTGATTGCCCCTGACTTTAAAATAAAATACCCACTTCTCCAAACTTTTTCTCCAGATCTGCCGCCCACTCCCACACCCCACGCTGCCCACAGCCCAAGCCCCTGGCAGCCCAGCCCCGTCCCTTGACCCATGTCGCCGGTAACCCAAGCCCCACCTCGCCGCCGCCACAACAGATCCCAGAATCTTGCTTCTCTGACAACCATCGACATGGCTTTGGGGGTGAACCCGAACCCACTCCCCACCGCGACGTAGCTGGTGAACCCGAACCCACTCCCCACCGCGACGTAGCTGGTGAACCCGAACCCACTCCCCACCACGACGTAGCTAGTGAACCCGAACCCACTCCCCACCGCGACATAGCTGGTGAACCCGAACCCACTCCCCACCGCGACATAGCTGGTGAACCCGAACCCACTCCCCACCGCGACATAGCTGGTGAACCCGAACCCAGCCACGGAATTATTGTGTGTAATGATGACAATATGTGGTGTTTGCGGTTGTAAAAATCTCTCTGTTTTCTCGGATGGTGGGGCGTGGGGGACTGCCGGCGGCGTAGGTTTGCCAAGGCCCTTGCCGAAGGCGTCTCGCTAGCTTGGGTTTGCCAAGGGGCTTGCCGGCGTGGTGGGGTGGTTCTGCAGGATGGTGGGGCGAGGGGGGCTGCTTGCAGCGTGGGGCAGGGGGCTGCTGGCAGCGTGGGGTGGCGGAGGGGGCTGCCGGCGGTGACTTCAAATTTAGGGTTTAAATTGTGGAAAGAGAAAATTAGGATATCAAACCCTAATTTTAAAAAATTAGGGTTTGATATCTTGATTTGAAAATTATAAAAATTATTCACGATATACTGTACAAGGGTAGTATTGCCATTTTCAAAATATGTAATGACAAAAATTACACTTTTTGGACGGAATCCTGACGGTTGGATAAAAGTGTTACTTTTTCTAACGTTTTTGGTCACGTATGTTACATTTTGAAACTTAGTGTCTTCGCGTGTGATTACCCCGAAACCTCAGGGACATAGGTTTAATTAGCCCTTTCAATTATCTCCGTTTCTGTTGTACATTCCTTTTGTTATGTTGCAAGGCCTTAAGGCCAAATTCATGGTTAATCACCACCCTAACTTCTTACATTCTCCTTACTATCCAGGGAAAAAAATCACCTACCTGCAAGAAAGAACCACTGCTACTGCCACCAAACCACAGTAACATAGCCTCCTCCATATCTCCACAACAACTCACCATCAATTCTTCCTCGATCTGACATATTGAACTAAGATCACATATACCTCCAGAATCTGCACAGACATACCAATCAAAACACACGCAAACGCGCGTGGGCACACATGCACACGTACACGCACACAACTATGATCGTACCACCCGCCGTAATAGAATCCACTACCATGGACAACCTCCGTTAAAATTTAATCCAATTTCAATATAATAGAAAACTAAAACAGAATTAAGACAAATTCTAATTCAAACAGAATCACTTGCTTTGTTGTACCTTGTGGTGTGAACAAGTGGACACAAAACACATGAAGGAAGAGGAAATAAAAGAAGAAACCAGAAATTCAGAAATTGGATTTTTCCTTCTCATTGAACTTCACTTGAGTACATGGCTATATGTACTGTTTTAATGAAAATTTTGGAAAATAAATTTAAGAACATCTAATGGTGATGTGAATATAAGCCAAACTTTAGATAACTGCAACCCCATCAAATTCTGGTGATAAATCAGCCTTTAATTTCTACCATAGAGTCAAGTTTAATTCTCAACACTCCCCTTTAAACTTGACATCTTTCCAACACCGATCATCATTTTCAACTTCTGAAAAGTATCGTATTTGAGAGGCTTTGTGAAAGTGTCATTCACTTGATCAAGTGATTTCACATACCCTACCTCCAAAGGCATGTTCTCAATGCATTGTCCAATAAAATCATACTGTCTCAATATACTTGCTTTGATAATGAAACACTGGGTTCTTTGCTAATGAAATGGGCCACTTGTTGTCCATCACCATCTTGGTTGCTTCTGTTTGCCAAAAATGGAGTTCCTTTAAAAATGTCCTTAATTAACCAAATAGCATGACATGCACCAGCAGTGGCAGCAACATAAGTGTGACCATGGTTTGTTTCTTAGAGCACCAAAAATTGCATTATTTGGCAAAAAAGAAAACAAACCCTGTAGTAATCTTCCTATTAACAATGTCTCCAGCGTAATGGTTATCGCAATAGCCTATCAACTTGAAGTCATCTGAAAGCTGAATACAAAATTCCATAATCAAGGGTACATTTAAGATAATGAATAATTTTCTTGGCTACCTTCATGCGTGTCTCAAATGGATTTTCCATAAAGTGACTCAGAAGTCCAACTAAAAAAAAAATATCGGGTCTAGTACAAGTCAAACACCTTAAGTTCCCCACAAGACTTCGGAGTAGGGTTGGATCCCTTTCTCTCTCTCCTCAAAGTTTAATGCCACACTCCATGGCTTGTTGATGGGATTGCAAACCAACATGTTGAACTTCTTTAATACTTCCTTTGCTGAAGCTTCTTGCCAGATAAAAATCGCATCCTTCATTTTGCTCAACTTCGATTCCCAAATAGTAGGACATGAGTCCCATGTCAGTTATCTCAAATTCTTGAGCCATCGCCTTCTTAAAACCTTCAAGCATCATTCTTTGATTCCTGTGAACATAAGATTATCCACACAGACACAAACAGATAAAAGATTTTCATTTTCTTTTCACATAGAGTGCATATTCATGAATGCATCTAGTGAAACCATTCTCTTGAAATTACTTATCAAGATGGTTATTCCAAGCTTTTAGAGCTCGCTTTTACCCGTATAATGCCTTTTTTAACCTCAGCAACATGTCTTCATAAAGTTTGATAACAAAACCTAAAGGTTGTTTCATATAAATATCTTCCTCAAGATGACTATTCAAAAAGGCAGACTTCACATTCATTTGATGGATCTTCTGTTGATATTGTGCTGCAAGTGATGGTAGTAGCCGGATTGTCTCCAAGGAGCAACGACAGTAAAAACCTCTTCGTAGTCAATCCATTGTGTTTGCTTGTAGCCTTTCGCAACGGGTCTCGCCTTGTATCTTTCTACTTCTCACTTGGAGTTCTTTTCTACTCTATACACCCATTTGACTTGAAATACTTGATGGCTACTTAGAAGTGGTACAAGTTCCCAAGTGTAATTCTTCTCAATGTCTTGAATTTCCTCCTTCAAGGCTTGTATTATTTTTAACTTTCACAACATCTTTAAAACTAAAAGGCCCGTCACTAGATAATTAGGAAATTACTTCTCATATTCTAATGCTAAAGTTTTTTCATAGAGATCCAGGAGGCTTCGATATCTACGGGGGCCTTCACTTTAGCTAAATGAAGGAGACACTACAAGAAAATTAACCTTCAACGACGAACACAAATGTTTGTCAAGCAAAGCATCATATTCATCTCGAAAGGCATACCGTGACGAAAAAAGTTTGTCATTGAATTTGTTAAGGACGCTTTGTCAAGAAAGGTCTTTTGTGACGAACATCAGTGTTTGTCATTAAAAACTTCATTTTTTTTTAACAATTTTCAACTTCGTCAATTTGTCTCTCATTTTATGACGAAGCACTTCGCCGATGTAGTTCACTTAAATTTGTCGCTGCATGTCTAGGTTCGTCAAGGATGGTTTAATATGAAGAAGCATCAATTTGAAGAATATAACTTGTCTGTGTTGATTGCAGATTTGCAGGGGTCGCAAAGAATTGAGATATCATCCTCGACTCGTCAACAGTCAGAGGGATGTTGGCCGGTGGAGCCTTCGTTGGTCACCCGCTGCCATCGCCTGTCACTCGTATGTCTTCTCTTGGATCTGGAATAAGAAGGAAAAACTGAAGACCTTCTTCAGGCCAGTCTTTTCTTGGCCTGTCTTGATTCGAGGGAGACATATAGAGCTCCTGTCGTTGCCCGACCGTTGCCCATCAGCTAAAGAGAAATGAGATAGTGAGACTGAGAGAGTCGTACACCAGATCCAGCAGAGACGCCATAGAGAGAGGCAGTATAAAGATTTTTTTTTAAGTTCAGGGCAAGAGAGAATATACATATACATATACACACACACACAAATTTATATATATATATATATATATATATATATATATATATATATATATATATGTTCTACCTTTATAGGAAAACTTATGCAAAATAGCCAACTTCTTTTTGCCAATTTAGTCAAAAGTAGATGCGTTTGTTGTCTTGTTGTAGTCCGTGTGTGGTTTTCTTCCATGCAAAGATCTATGTTTCTTTGTTATCTTTATCTCTGTCTTTTTCTGTGGAGTTGTTTGTTGATGTCGTGTCTTCTATGGTTTTCAAAAATTCTCTGTCTTTCTCGCTTGTATTAGGTCTCTGAGCAAAGTCCATGTCTCGGAGAATATTTAAAAGAACTTGTGCCGTTTGTGTTTTTATAGTATTGGCCTTCAGCTGCTTCCTTGCTTCTTTGTGCATATTCCATCTTTTTCTATTTTTCCCAAACAGACAGGGGTCTCAAGATTTGGGATGTCTTTACTCGCTACCTGTAGGGCCAGACTAGCAGTTCTTTCTCCCGAACTAACTGGATTTTCAGCAACCCTTAGTAATTATCGAATAGACAAAATTGAGTGGCAACATATAAAAGGCATTGACAATACCTTAGCCGATTTACTCTCTCGTAAATTAATTAACTAACTCTATTAATTTTAGATCTTGAAGGATGATCTGCCACAATATCAAAAATTTCCTCTAAGCAAGAACTAATTCCATCGTATGGATTTTGGAAAGTATACAAATGCTTAAAGATATTTCTTTCATCTCAAAAGAAGCTGAAGAAGCCAGACTTCAACAGATTGCTGATTTGGAAGAAACTTTGCAAGAAATCATATATACATATATATATATATATATGTATATACATCTATATGTATATATATGTATATACATCTATATGTGTATATATCTATATGTGTATATATATATATATATATGTGTGTATATACATATATGTATATATGTGTGTGTGTGTGTGTGTGTGTGCACTACAAGAAAAGATGTCTTTAGCAATGGAAGGAATTCCGTTGCTAAAGGTGCTTTCAGTGACGGGATTAACAATTGGTGGAAGTCCATCTTTTACCGACTGATTTTTTCGTCGATAAAAACATTACCAACGGATTTTTGCCAACGGGCTTTTAACAACGGTATAACCCGTCGCTAAATATTTTTAGAGAATTTATAATTTTTGATGATTTTTTAAAATTTCTTAAGTAACGGAATGCTATCGTTGCTAAAAATATCCATCGGTTAAAATGTTAAAAAAACATTTTGATCAACGGACTTTTAGCGACGGTATAATTCCATCGCTAAAAGTCCTTTAATTCACACATATGCTTCTTTCTCTCTCCCTATTTCTCTCTCTGTTGCTTGCTTCTTTCTCTATCGTCGTTTCCACCGACCGACGAACCCCCTCACGGCGACCCACCTCCGGCGACGTTCCTCCCCACCACTATGCCTGCAAAAGGCCCCTGCCTCCGTCCCTACCCACCAGCCCCCCACACTGGCGACAGGCCCCTGCCACCCACCACATCGCCCTTCCCTCTCCCCTCACATATGCCATCCCCATAGCCACCTCGCCGCCCCGCAGCTACCCCACTACTGCCACAACAATCCCACAATCGTGCTATCACTCCATAGCCACCTCACAGTCGCACCACCATTGCCACAGTTCCTCCCCCTCAGTCGCACCACCACCCTCTACCGCCTTTCAATCGCCATTGTCGCTGCCTTCCGTTCACCATTGTCATCGTCTGTCTCGCACCACCACTGCCCGAACTCACTTTTTTCCGTTAAATTATTTATCATATTGAATCTGTTCTAATATGCTAGAAATTATAGTATGCTAGAATTTATTTATCGTATTGAAACTATTGTTATAATGTAATTGTATTTAATCTGTTGTAATGTAATTGCATTTGATTTGTTATAATGTAATTGAATTGAATTTGTTGTAATGTAATTAAATTTAATTTTTTTGTAATGTAATTGTATTTAATTTGTTGTAATGTAATTGTAACAATTAAACCTTAATTATCCCTAATTTGTTCCCAAGTAACACTAATTGAACCAAATTAACCCTAATCAAATCCTAATTATCCCAAATCTAACCAATTAATAATAATTAACCCCGTATAACCTAATTGAACGAATTAAACCCGATTAACCTAACTGAACCAATTAATTATAATTAATCTTGATTCAACCTAATTGAACCAATTAGCCCTAATTAATCTCGATTTACTCTAATTGAACCAATAAATCCTACTTAGCCCTGATTAATCCTAATTGTTCCAATTAACTATAATTAGCCCCAATTAAACCTATTTGAACTAGTTAACCTTAATCCCTAAACCCTAATTAAATCATAATTAGCCCGAATAAATCCTAATTATCCTTAATTTGTTCCCAATTTACCCTAATCAAACCCTAATTATCCCTAATCTAACCAATCAACAGTAATTAACCCCGACTAACCCTAATTGAATGAATTAAACCTGATTAACCCTAACTGAACCAATTAATTGTAATGAACACCGATTCAACCTAATTGAACCAATTATCCCTAATTAATCCCAATTTATCCTAATTAAACCAATAAACCCGAATTAGCCCTGATTAATCCTAATTGAATCAATTAACCATAATTAGCCCCTATTAAACCTATTTGAAGCAGTTAACCTTAAACCCTAAACCCTAATTAAAGCATAATTAGCCTCGATAAACCCTAATTATCCTAATAAAGCCTAATTAATCTATTAATTACTCGAATTACATCTGAATTAGCCTAATAAAACCTAAGTACATCCATCATTTGTTAGTCTTTGATGATTTTAGGTTATTAGTTGTGCATTTGAGAATTAAGATTATTAATTGATGATTTTAGGTTGTTAATTGATGATTTTAGATTGTTAATTGTGCATTGAGCATTTGAGACATTGAGATTGTTGACGGAGGATGGGACCCAATTGGATTGAATGTGTGACTTTTATTAATTTTTATTGCATTGAGCATTTGACAATTAAGAATTGAGATTGTTGACGGAGGATGGAACCTAATTGAATTTATAGTGTAATTTTTATTGGATTGAGCATTTGAGAATTGAGATTGTTGACGGAGGATGGGACCCAATTGGATTAAGATACCTGTTAAGTAGCACGGAAACGGACACCGTGTCTGATCGACTCTGACACCGAAATGTTGTATTTTGGCTTTATACTTGTGGACACCTCTTCAATGGGTGTCCGGCACCTCTTCAATGGGTGTCCGGCACCTCTTCAATGGGTGTCCGGCACCTCTTCAATGGGTGTCCGACAATTAAAAAATAAATCAATATCTTCAGACACCGCTGAGATGTGTCGAACACATTTCTGGAGGTGTCCAACACGTGTCCGGATGTGTCGATAAGGTGTCGAGGTGTCGGTAGGTCACGGACACCGCGTTCGATCGACACCGACACTGAAATGTCATATTTTGGCTTTATATTGAAGTGGTGTCCAGCACCTCTTCAAGGGGTGTCCGGCACCTTTTCAAGGGGTGATGGACACGTCGTCCGGCATTAAAAAAATAAATCAATGTCTTTAGACGTGTCCGGAGGTGTTGGACACCATACCAACACCTTATATGAGGTATTAGGAATTGAGATTGTTGACTGTGCATTGAGAATTTGAGAATTGAGATTGTTGACGGAGGATGGGACCCAATTGGATTGAGATATCTTTGAATTAGTTAAATGGTTGGTTGTTGAATATAGGTTAATTAAGTTAATGCCACATTTTTAGCACCCATTAGAATCTCATCGTGGCTCCAGCACTGGTTATAATTAGCCCTAATTAGTCCCGATTAGTCCTAATGAACCCAATTAACCCTAATTAGCTCTGATGAGCCTAATTAGTTTTAATTAACCCTAAGAACCCAATGAAAATTAAATTAGCTGTAATTACCCCAAATTGATCATAATTAAGACCAATCAGTCCAAATTAAACCCTAATTAGTCCTAATTACTCATATCTTGTAGACCCGTGATTAGATTAATTAAACCATAAACCATAAAACCTAACTAAACTCTGATTACGTGCCTAATTAGTAGTAAAGCCTAACAACCCAATTAAGCATAATTAGCGCTAATTAGGACTAATCAACACTACTCCACACAATTAAATCCTAATTAGTTCAAAATAATGCTAATTAGTTATAATTATCCCAAGATAATCCTCATTAACATTAATTAGCCCTAACATAACCCAATTAAGCCTACTTAGCCCTAATTATGACTAATCAATACTACTCCGCACAATTAAACCCTAATTAGCACAAATAACCCTAATTACTCCTAATCAACCCTAATTAGCTATCATTAGCACAAGGTAATCCTCATTAACACTAATTACCCCTAACATAACCTAATTAAGCCTAATTAGGACAAATCAACATTACTCCTCACAATTAAACCCTAATTAGCTCAAAATAACCCTAATTAGTCATAATCAACCCTAATTAGCCATAATTAGCCCAAAGTAATCCTCATTAACACTAATTAGCCCTAACATAACCCAATTAAGCCTAATTAGCCCTAATTAGGACTAATCAACATGACTGCGCACAATAAAACCCAGCTATTAGCTCAAAATAACCTTAATTACTCTTAATCAACCTTAATTAGCTATAATTAGCCCAAGGTAATCCTCATTAACACTAATTAGCCTAGAGATGGTTCAATTACTCGTTGTTTATAAACCCTGCATTCTTTATATTCATTGTTGTTTTGCGAAGTTCATTGGCAACGAGATGGTTTAACTCGTTGCCAACGAATTCTATTTAAAGTGGAATTGGTAACATATGCAACGATTTTTCTACAGTTTTGATATTTCGAAAAGATTCTTGCATGTATTATCAATTTCTGAATGCATTTTTGCATAAAAACCCTTAGTTCCCATTCAAAGGTAGTCATTACAAAGTAATGCTTTATAATGAGCATTTGGATGTCCAGTTTGGAAATTTTGGAAAAGCTACGCATTTATAAAACAGTGTTTCAACTCATGCTCTGTGTTCTATGTCATAGATATTTGGTATACGTTCTCATCTGTTTCTCCGGGTGCATACAGATTTGGTATTCTAACATCCGTCAAACCTTGCAAGGCAAGGTTAGATGAAGGTTAGAACACTTAATCGATGTCGTGTACTTGGAGAAATGCGGAGGTGCTGCCAAATTTTTCTTAGCACTTGGACTAAGCATGAGTTCTTCACTGTTTTATAAACATGTGTTTTTTGAATGGGATAGGACCACTAGCTATTAGAGAATGGAGGGGAAATATATAGACATGTTGTCACATTCATGCATTCATATTTACATCGACCCTGCCTAATGAGTGGTCATAATTGAAGTTGGTATACAGTACGATAGTTCAATCGTCATGTCGGTCGATCGAAGTTGGATGAAAAGGAAGAATGCTGACGATTTTGAGAATTGCGTTGACGAATTTCTCGACTTTGCTTATACACATCCTGCACATGTTGACTTTGATAAGATAAGGTGTCCGTGTGGTAGATGTGAGTTATTGCATTGGAGAAAAAGAATTGAAATAAAATGCATCTTCGTCGGTACGGGTTTATGGGTGGAAACACAAGGTAGACGTAGCACGGGCAAACGATAGTATAGTCGTCCAACCCAGCTAGTCAAACTGAAGTTAGGGAGGAGGCACGATATGATTATCAAGATATGATTATGGATGCTAGGCATGCTAATGTTGACTAGGGTAACGACGGTGGTGACGACAGTCCCCAACCACCAAACGAGGGGGCTCATCAGTTTTATGAGTTGTTGAGAGCTGCGGAAGAGCAGCTGTGGGATGGAGCTCCGAAACACATACGGTTGTCTACAGTTAGTAGGTTATTACAGTTGAAATCAGACCATGGGCTGAGTGAGAAAGGTTTTAACGAGTTTACTACCTTAATCAAAGAAATTATGCCCGACAGTGAAAAGCTACCGCCGTCGTACTATGACGTGAAGAAGATGATGAGGAAATTTGGGTTGAGCTACAAACGGATTGATGCGTGCAATAACAATTGTGTATTGTTCTGAAAAGAGAATAAGGATTTGTCACGGTGTCCAGTATGTGATCATTTGAGGTACAAACCGGACAAAGGGAAGAAGAAAAACATTGCATGGAAGATATTACGATATTTCTCGATTACACCACGGCTTCAGAGAATGTACTACTCCTCCAATACGGCTGAATATATGAGGGCTCACCGTGAGACTTGTAGCAACGATGCCGATGTGCTGATACACCCAGCTGATGGAGAGGCGTGGAAGGAGTTTGACCGCAGGCATCCAATCTTTGCTCAGGAAGTTCAGAATGTTAGGCTTGGTCTGGCAACCGATGGGTTCAACCCTTTCGGTCAGTCTACCACGCCTTACTCCTGTTAGCTAGTTATTATCGTCCCGTACAACCTTCCACCAGGCATGTGCATGAAGAAGCCGTACATGTTCTTGTTGTTGCTTATTTTGAGAACGAAGAGTCCCGGCAAGGACATAGATGTGTATTTAAGGTCGTTGATTGATGAGTTAAAACAGTTATGGAATCATGGAGTCGAAACATATGATGCATCCCTTAAACAGAATTTTCAGATGAGGGCTACTTTGATGTAGACTATACATGATTTCCTTGCATAGGGAATGACGTGTGGCTGGAGCACACATGGGAAGCTAGCATGCCCTGCTTGTATGCCCGTGACATATGACAGTGAGCTAGACACCTTTCAAGCCGACCAACCACCTATCTTGTTACCTGTTGAGGTCAACAACGAGGAGGACAATCTTCCTCTTCCGACAACACTTCATGTAGGAGAAGAAGTTGTAGATGATGATGCAGAAGACGTGGAAAGTGTTAGAGATGATGTGATTGAGTCTACTGATGAAGAGGATGAATTAGAAGATGAAGAGGATGACGAGTCCCACGAAGAAGAGGACGACGAGTCTAGTGATGAAGATGATGATGATTCCCAAACTGAAAATGATTGACTTGTAATGTTGTAACATCATGGAAAAAAATATATTAACATTCTAGAACTTGGTTCATATTGATGTATTTTTGCATCTCCGTTCATATATATAATGCCGATGATGATTTCTGCCAAATTACTATTTTTAATGTGTTAATGTCTTTGCAATTTATCTATACGAAGTCTGATATGGATAGGATACGGGCTATTCATGGCCGAGTTGGACGCCGAGCTGCTTCCTCCCCAGTAGGTCCCACATCGTCATTACCGACTGATGATGAGACACAGAGTGCTCGCGTACAGCAGATGGGGCCCCAGCTACAGCCCCAGCCATCGCCCCAGCCCTAGCCGTCGCCCCAGCCCTACGCAGATTCATCCCACAGGGGCGTTGATTCTCCTTCTTCTGTGGATTCTACCTCAGGTATAGTTGATAATGGTATTTAGTACATTTTCACTAATTTATATTTGAAGTATATATGAACTGTATTAATGTCTGTGTTTTGTAAGATCTCGACAAGGCCGTGGCCCAACACGCGGGGTACGCATCGACCCCCAGAGTAAATAGAGAGTTACGCTCACCCAGGAGGGCCGGTAAGTAAAACAAATCACATCATGCCTTATTTTTGTACATTTGGGGTGTTAATTTATATTTGAACTATATTAATTTATTTATTTACTTCTTTGGCAGGATCCTGGAGAATCAGGAGAGGATGAAGATCGACATTCTTGTGAAGGGCCGATTCTTCGAGCCACGCCTATACTGGGAAGACTAGGCTGCCCACTGCGAGGGAGTCCCTGTGGGAGGAGTGGCTGGTATGTTGAAGTATTTTTTTTTCTGCAATAGTATTTGTTTAATTGGAGTTTGTTTTCTAAATTAATTTGTGTTATAGAATGCCTTGCAGGAGGGGTTGACGTTTGACTCGCCCGATCAGCAGGCACTGGGGCAGCAGGCCTTCTTTGCTTACATCGGCTAGAATTACCGCTGATGGCTCCACGACGCACGGGACAGGGAGAAGAAGATGCTTCCCGAGAGTGCTCCGACATATGAATGCAGTCTAGAACCCAGATCTGGAGGAGGATGAGGTCATAGCTCTGACATATAATCAGACGCACGTGGGGAAGAAGGACAAGGACGAGGCGCACCGGGCCGACGACTATGTTTCAGATATTGCCTGACGGATCTATGTAAGTAAATTTGTTTAAGTTGTTAATTTTTTGTCTTTCTATCCTCAATGTCTGTTGCGTTAATTAATGCCCAAACATATCTTTAAATCACTATTTTTGTAGGCCTGTATGAACAGCTGAGGGGGTCCGAGCAACAGTTCGGACAACCATCAGCGTCCACTAGTACGGGTGCGAGAACTGGGACGTTGAAGCGATAATAGATACGCCAGAGGTCGTCAATCGGCCCAAAGGCCTCATACGCGGCCTGCCTAGCACGAATGCTCATGCCGTGATAAGAGCGTCCTCACCCCACGTTGCCCCTCCACAGACACGGCTCCTTGCCGTCTGTTGGATGAGGAAAAGATCTAGCTCATTGGTACGGTGGTGTTGAGGATGATCAGGGAGCATGATCAGCAGGGTACCCCTATTGGACATGTCGAGCCAACCTCGGATCAGTAGGATCCAGATCCAGCACTCGACAACCCCTGATGAGCACCTTCTCATGCCCGGTCCTAGCTTGTCCCCCCCATTCGGCTTGTACTCGATCTTCTCCTCTCCCCTAACCGGCTGTATCCGATTTTTGGCTTGTACATTACGAGCTTCTTTTTAAAATGCACACTTTTTAAAGTTAATTATATATAATTGTTTGTGTCTTGGGGATTATGAGTTATTGTTCATGATTGAATTTTTTTATTACAGGATTGGGCATCAGAAAAATAAAAAAAATAACTTTTAGCGACGGATTAATTCCGTCGCTAAGAGTGTACTTAATTCTAAAATTTTAGCGACTGAAAATTCTGTTGTTAAAAATCTAATTTAGCGACGAAATATTCCATCACTAAAAATTATATCTGTCACTAATTTCACAAAAAGAAAATAAAATAAAATACGTAAAATATAATTAGCGATGGAAACTCCGTCATTAATTTATAAATAAATCCGTCCCAAAAAGTTCAATATTAGACGACGAATTTTAAGATTTCACTGCAAAACTTTTAGCGATGGGCATTTATACGAGGGACCTTTAGCGACTGATTTACCCGTTGCTAAAATACTTATTTCTTGTAGTGATATGTGTGTGTGTGTACACACACACACACACACATATATATATATATATATGTATAGAGGAAGGGAACCAGGAGAAATATGACATAAACTGAAGAAAGAAAAGGAGAAGTTTTAAACATTTGAAATTTTATTATGTGTGCGTGTGTATATATATATATATATATATATATATATATATATATATATATATATATATATATATATATATAGACACACACACACACACACACACATATATATATATATATATATATATATATAGGAAGGGAACCAAGAGAAATATGACATAAACTGAAGAAAGAAAAGGAGAAGTTTTAAACAACTGAAGTTTTATTTTAATCACAAGAAAATTGTAAAGTATATTAAAGAAAAAAGTTACATAATACAAGTGAGGCACACTTGGTTACAGAGGTACACTTGAGACGGAAGCACACTAGATACACACTTACAAAAACATTCATATATTACAAGAGATAACAAAATTTTGTGGTGTCTTCTATCTAGGCGAAGGGTAGCTTATATAGACTAACAAACAGGCAGAGATGGGTAACTCTGGTTACTTTTCTTTTGTAAAGTAATTATGGTTTGTAAATGATGATGACATTGGCCGTGTGTCTTACATGGTTTTGGAGTCGTACAGACCTTTAATGTCACATTTTGCTTTCTGGAAAGCAATATTGTCACGATGCATGTATTATGCAAATCACATCTTCTTTTGCTATTAGAAAAAGCAACTGCTTTTATTAAGCATTTGTCGTGTATTATGCTCTCAATGTCAGCTTTTGCTTTTATAAAGCATGTATTATGCTCTCCAATAATATCTCCTGATTAGAGAGGAGGATAATAATCAACCTGTTTTAATTTTAGGTCTTTTGAGGTTGATGTCTGCTGAGGGGCGCCTTTTGTAGACGTATTGTCTAACATGAAGTCATCTGATTCTTTATCAAAATTTTTCCATAAATTGGACTCTTTGGATGCTTTCTCTGATTCATCGGAATCGCAGTCCTCTTCATCCATTTTAAGCATTTTAAAGGTGGCAGCTTGAAGTAGCTCTTTTTTTATTATTAGAAATGGCTTTTCTTCAGTCAGCCTAAGGACAATTTCATTTTTCCTTCTAGTAAATTATGCCTCACATCTGAGAGCATGGGACTTGGTATTAGGATATGATTTCCATGTTGTAGCAGCAGCTTTTAGGGTGGGGAAAATTTCGGTCACAGCTTCAATATTGCAGTGACTGTAATTGAATTTTGGCCACCATTTTAAGCCAAATTGTCTAACCAAATATGGGGGGTATTCAATAGAGGAATTAACACTCTTTTGGATGGCGTATTACCAACAAAGAATCCAGGGGATATTAAAATCTGCCATAAACTGTAATTTTTGGGAATCCCTTAACCATTGGTGCATATAATTCATATGCTTCTATAACTTTCTGTGAGGGCCATTCCTCAATATCTGATCCATAATTAAACCACCAATTCCCGATCCAATTTAAAAATATTTCATCAAAACTTTGGGAGAAGAATATAAAACATGAGTGCTTGTGTCTTGGATTCTGATATAAAAGGACATTGTTCCAAGCATCCACATAGTTAAAATAGTTGAAGTAGCGTGGAGAGACATGTGCCGGGAGATCTCTAGCTCTCGTGGGATTAATTCCCCATTGTCTCTTGGGAATGATTCTTAAAATTTCCATTTTTGAGAATTGAAAAGGAGGATTAGCTTCCCTTAGATTGTCAGGAGAGTCCTCATAATTATGAGTAAAAATTGCTGATTTTGTAATGCGAAGAATTTCTTTATAATAATCTCTAAATTTACCAGAGGCCCTTTATGGGAAAGCCTAGCCTTTGCTGAGATAACAATTTGCCACCTCAATTGGTGAAAGATCTTGTTCTTTATCTTCAATATTGTAGATAACTGGACAGTTGGCATGAGTATTATAGCCTGAATTTTCAAACATATCCTCTTTATTTGAGTGTGAGGAAGATGAACCAATTGGCTGCCTCAAATTTTTATGGGTATTACCGTGAGTCTTCAAAACCTTTGCCAGACCTTGAAGTCTTTGAAGGAGTTATTGTCCCATCTAGTGAAAATATGTTTTGAAGCAATGTTCTTCACATCCTTCTCCAAATTTCTTTCGCAGCTTTACAATCAATTCTTAAAAGAATTTCTTTCTTAATAGTAGAATAGTTCTTTTGTGTTGGATTCCAGACGCTAGAAGTGAAACGAACTAAAAGTTCCTAGTTATCAATCTTCTGCTTCAAGATACCACAATAACCATAATCAGAGGCATCAGTTTCAACAATTTTGTAAGCTTCAGGTAACGGGAGGCATAAGTAAGGCAGGGACTTGGCCTTAAGCTTGATTTGAGTGTGGTCAATAGACCAAGGTACATGATTTTTTCTAAGCCTTTGATACAAAATCTTAGTATCCTTGTACATATCTTGGTAGAAGTCCGCAATGTAATTAAGAGTTCCAAGAAACCTCTGTGATTGGGTTTTTTCCTTGATCTCATTAGGGAACTTAGAGGCAAATTTGATGGCTCTATCGATAAGAATAATAGAACCCTTTTCAATATTTTGACCCAAAAATCTGATTTTTGTTTGAAACAAGCAGATTTTCTTGGCGAAAACAGCTAAGCCATTATGCGTAATAATATTAAGAAAAGCATTCAAATGTTTCCAATGCTGGTCTATAGATTGAAAAAAAAAATTAGAACATCATCAATATAGACGATTGAAAAATCCATATAAGGATTGAAAATGTCATTCATGATGTTTAGGAACTCAAAGGGAGCGTTTTTCAAGCCAAAAGGCATAACATTCCATTGATAATGACCAAAGGGTAAAGTGAAAGTTGTTTTGTATCTATCTTTCTCAATGATCTGGATTTGCCAAAAACCAGACTTCATATCAAATTTTGAAAAGATAATAGCTTTGCAAAGCCTGTTTAAAAGATCCTTTTTATTGGGGATCGGGTAGCGAATCCATCTTAAGGCCTTATTTAAAGGCTTATAATTAATAACAGGGGGGAACTCCACGTTCCTTTTCAGCTTGTTTGTTAACATAAAAGGTAGGACAGCTCCAAGGAGAGTAACTTTTGCGAATAAGCTTTGTATCAAGGAGGTCCTGAATTTTGTTCTTACAATGTGTAAGGATTTCTTGGCTCATTTGAATAAGGCGAGCCTTGGTAGGGATATTCCTCTCATTGAAATCAGGTTCATAGGGCAAATCAACGGTATGCTACTTACGATGCCAAAATTCATTGAGAACTTCTGCTCAAACTTCATATTCAATTGTATTCTAAAAAGATTTTATATTTTCTTTTTTCCTGATAAAGGTAACGATTTACCTTTTGAAAATCCTTAGTAGGAATGAGACCTTCTTTTTTAAAAATAAGGTCTTTTTAAAAAAGAAGGAGGATTGATGAATTTGTTTTGCTTAAAAATAAGCTCTTTTTTATGAGAATGTATAACTTGTTCCTAAGGAGGATTGATGAATTTGAAACAGATGTCTTGGTCCAAGACATTAGAATGAATACCGTTATAATTTATGGTGATGGGATTTAGGAGAGAAAGGAAAGGTGTTCCTAGAATTAGAGACTGGCTAAGACCACGAACAACGATGAAAAGAGTCTTTAAATAGACACCATCATCACAAACCCAAGGATCAGATATTTTGTAATTGATCTTCATCCTCCTAGAGTCAGCAGTGGTTAGGGCTTGCCTGGTAGTCTCACAATACTTAGTAGGAATGAGACCTTCTTTGATACAATTAAGGTCAACACCAGAATCAGCAAGGGCAAATCCTTCAAAGATGAAATCTTTATTGATTACAACTTTGATGCTAACATACCATTTTTGAAAAATGACTTTGTCAAGATTGAGAATTTCTTGATCCTCAAAATGATTAGGAGCCTTAGCCTCAATATTAGTCTCAACATTAGAGTCTAGCTTAAGATAATTTTCCTCTCCTTCGCTAAAAACTTCTTCCGTATTGCAAATTTCAAGAAGAGAAATACGGCTAGCAAGAATCTTCATATCTTGTTTGAGAGAAATAATCTCGCTTTGGAGATCTTAAATGGTAAGACCTTTTTGTTCTACTGCCTGAAGTCTATTCATAATAGTAGAGAAATTAAAAGTATTACCTATGGTAGGTAATTGATTTTATGTGTTAGGTGCAGAGGTCTTTTGAGCACCATGAAGATACTTGAAAATAACTTGTTTCTTCTTTTTAGGATCATCGATTTTATCCAGAAGATCAAGGAAGATGGATTCTTCAATAGAGATGACATTGATACTTAATCCATTCATTTCAAGGATTGCTTTACAGTAATCAGTTTTACTAATGCAATCATGACAAATGGCTTCTTGATCAAAGCTTCGATTGGAAGAATTGCTGGATCTTTCAATATCTCCATCAATATTATTGAGTTCATTGGGTTGATCTTCTTTAGAATCTGAAGAATTAAGGAGGATATCACTTAATTGTTTTTTAAGACCTTCATCAATGAATAATTCATTGATCTTTTTCTTGGTGTAACATTTGTTGGTGTAATGACCAGGTTTGCCAGATTTATGGCAGATGACTTTAACCTTAGAGAATTTCTTTTGTTTTGAAAATCATTGGGAGAGCTTGGAAGATTCATCCTTTTTGTAATTCTTAGAATATCAAGATTTCCTAAAAGGTTTTCTAGATTTTGAAGAATTTTCTTCTGTTCCATAATTAGGAATAGTAATACTATCATAACCAAATTGATAACAGAACTGCCGAAGCTCTGCTCTCCCAAACTTATGCTCTTTCTTAAGCTGTTTCTTTAGCTTGATGTCATTGCATAAGACAAGACCTTCGGCGCATATTGCGCTGATTAATTCACCAAAGGTATAGAGAGAAAAGGGGTAAAGCACCATTGTGCTTATTCCTGATTCTCGTCCTAACGCGTTCACTAAAAGGGTTTGGAAGCCAAGCCCTGCGATGAATCGTTCTTTCCAAAAGTCTTGTTGGGCATCATTTCTTTGGTAAAGCTTGGTTAGGAAGACATCCTTATACCATCTAAAATGGGTAAGAGTGGGACACCTAAGATTGATGAAAAGTTCCCTACCTCTCTCAAGGACAGTATTGGCATTACCAATAAAATGCTTGGTTATAGCAGTAACTAGAGTAGTAACTGCCTCAGATAAGTTTTGTCCCTCAATTTGGATGGGAGAACCATTAGGTTCAACTTTGATAGAATTCAGAACAGAATTCTGCTTGGTAGGAGTAAGGTAATAGTCCCACCAACCACGGAGTTGGCCAGTAAAGCCATCAATAAGATATCTGCCTATAGATGCCTCATTCTCTCCAGGGTTTTGATTTTGCGCACTATTTGCTGCCATAAGCATGTGCTGAAGGAATATAATGATTTGGTAATCTGTCATTCCATCAAGATTTCATTCATAGATAGAAGATCCATTAAAAGAAAAAGGGGTGAAAAAATTCTTTTCTTCCAATTGCATATCAATAGGAGTAGGTCGATGATAATAATTTCTCAAATGAGGGTTGGGATTAGAAGATCCTATAGCTGTAAAGATCTGTTGTTCTAATTTATCGGATCTACCTTAGAATCACTTCCTAAATCTCCAATGGTGTTGATATTCTTTGGGGAAGATTGAGAGGTTTCAACCTTGGGATATTTTTCCCTGGGAGCCTTGATCTTTCTTAATTTGGACATTAATTCCATAAGGAATTCATTGCTAGGCTTATTGGCCCCTAACTTAAACTTGCTATCTAATTCGATAGAAGGCTTAACCAAAGGTTGCTCTATATTTCTGACAAGAGGAGAGCTAGTAGAAGCTAAATTGAAGCTGGAGAAAGTATTGAAGACATTCTCATTAATGCCTTTAGGAGGTTGCATCCTGCTATAAAAGTCAGAAACAATATATTTGACACAATAAACAGTGTCTTCAATTCTGGAGGTTTGTTCTCCAATAGTACTTAATAAGATATTGGAATAATTAGACTGCTCAGCTGAAGACTGGATTTCACTGGAAGTGATGGGATTGAGGTGATTGGAGGTACTAGTATTAACAATATGCTTTAAAGGAGCAGCTAGGAAATTAGAGTTCATAACTCCCTTCATGGCAAAAACACTTTCATGTTTGTCTTGAGTTGGCCAAATAAACCATTCGCAGGTAACTCTTTTGGAAGCATTTATTTGTCTTTGGGAATTCATGTAATAAGGAATCTCAATGCTATTGTCAAGACAAAATGAATAAAACCATCAAAAAAAAAAGTAGGTTTTATGAGCTCTCAGAATCTAGAAGAATAGTTCTCTATACTGAGCCTTTTGCTATTTAGAGAAATTAAGACGATACCAAGCACGATTCGTGGCATTATAAGAGGAGTAAAATTATTTATTGACTTTGTCGTAACAATCTGGAAATCATCAATGACATGAATATTGTAATCAAAATCATGGACTGAAGGATCATAATTGTTTTGATTTTGACTGGATGTAGAAGGAGTCTCACTAACAGAAGTTTTTACCGTATACATGGCTTCAGGTACGGAAGAATTATTGTTCGTATACCCTGAAAGATAATCTTGGGTTCTCTGTGAGAGGATCTTGCTTTAGAAGGAGGAATAGAGTGATATTCACTAGACTGGCAGGACTGGAATCTATTGCTTGGAATAGATGAGCAAAAATATCTTGCGCTATGACTAGTATTACTAGAATGAAGGATCTTGTAACTTTGAGAAGATGTCTCAGGTTGACAAAAATGGATCTAACATCTCCTTTAGGAGTCTCGACAATATAGTCAAACTCGGTATTCTGGGGATTGACTTGTCGGTGAGCAGCTTTGTTTTCTATGACCCAATCCTTAGGAGGAGTAAGCTCATCGAACTTAATCCGATGAGGTAACATGACATTTGTCTTGTCAGAATTGGATTGGAAAAATTAATAGAGTTTTTGGGGTCAGCAATTTGCTTAAATGTCAGACATATGGTGGATGTGGCTTTATAATAGATGCGGTCTATGAGGATCAAATTTTGAGCTTGAGGTCTCATATTGTACCTTTGAGTCTTGATATCCAAGGTTAGCACGTCCATAACGTGCGGATCGTATAAAGAGACAGAGAAATTAGGATAACAATTAAAGTACATAAGACTATTGCAAAGACTAGTTTCAACCATTCCAATAAGAGAATCATCAAAACTAAGATGATGATCATCACGCAAAGCAGCCCAAACATGAGTATCCAAGCCTTCTTTTGTCAAAGAGTAATTCCAATTTGGACAAGGCCAATATGAACATAACAAAATTTTCGTTTATGTCATTGATGATTTCCAAATTGATTACGACAAAGTCAATAAAGAATTTTACTATTCTTATAATGCCACGAATCGTGTTTGGTATAGTCTTAATTTCTCTAAAGAGCAAAAGGCTCAGTATATTCCAGACTCTGAGAGATCATAAAACCTACTTTCCTTGCTTTGGATGGTTTTATTCATTTTGTCTTGACAATGGCATTGAGATTCCTGATTACATGAATTCTTTAAAACAAATCAATGCTTTCAAAAGAGTTACCTGCGAATGGTTTATTTGGCCAACTCAGGACAAATAGGAAAGTGTTCACCCTCCTTTTAACAAATTTGCCATGAAGGGAGATATGAACACCAATTTCCTTGCAGCTCCTTTAAAGCATATTGTTGGTATATACTAGTACCTCCAATCACCTCAATCCCATCACTTCCGATGAAATCCAGTCTTTATTTGAGCAGTCTAATCATTCCAATATCATATTAAGTACTATTGGAGAACAAACCTCCAGAATTGAAGACACTATTTATTGTGTCAAAGATATTGCTTCTAACTTTTATAGCAGGATGCAACCTCCTAAAGGCATTAATGAGAAGGTCTTCAATACTTCCTCCAGCTTCAATTGCGCTTCTACTAGCTCTCCTGTTGTCAAAAATTAAGAGCAACCTTTGGTTAAGCCTTCTATCAAATTAGATAGCAAGTTTAAGTTAGAGACCAATGAGCCTAACAATGAATTTCTTATGAAATTAATGTCCAAAATAGGAAAGATCAAGGCTCCAAGGGAAAAATATCCCAAGGTTGAAACCTCTCAATTGTCCCCAAAGAATATCAACACCATTGGAGATTTAGGAAGTGATTATGAGGTAGATCTAGATAAATTAGAACAACAGTTCGTTACAGCTAGAGGATCTTTTAATCCCAAACCTCCTTTGAGAAATTATTATCATCGACCTACTCCTGTTGATATGCGATTGAAGAAGAAAAGAATTTTTCCACCCCTTCTTCTTTTAATGGATCTTCTATCTATGAATGGAATCTTGATGGAATGATAGAATACCAAATCATTACATTCCTTCAGCACTTGCTTATGGTGGCAAATAGAGGGGGAAATTGAAACCCCGGAGAGAATGAGGCATCCATAGCCAGATATCTTATTGTTGGCTTTACTGGCCAACTTCGTGGTTGGTGGGACTATTACCTTACTCCTACCGAGCAGAATTATATTCTGAATTCTATCAAAGTTGAACCTAATGGTTCTCCCATCCAAATTGAGAGACAAAACTTATCTGATGCAGTTACTACTCTAGTTACTGCAATAACCAAGCATTTTATTGGTAATGCCAATACTGTCCTTGAAGGATATGAAACTTCTCATCAATCTTAGATGTCCCACTCTTACCCATTTTATATGGTATAAGGATGCCTTACTAACCAAGCTTTACCAAAGAAGTGATGCCGAACAAGACTTTTGGAAAGAACGATTCATTGCAGGGCTTCCAAACCTTTTTAGTGAATGTGTTAGGACGAGAATCAGGAATAAGCACAATGGTGCTTTACCCTTTTCTCTCTATACCTTTCGTGAATTAATCAGCAAAATATGCGCTGAATGTAATACTCCGTAAATTTTCTTTTCCTTGTGCGAAATTAGTATTTTTGATTAAATAAGTTTGTGGTCTTCTGTTAAAATTAAGAAAATGAATTAGGATTGTTTCTGAAATTTTTCGTCAAATAAAAGTGATTTTGTTCGAATCAAAATGAAGGGAAATGGTGTTTTGGAATTTTTGAAGTTTTCAGTCGACTAGAAGTGGTTTTTAGTCGACTAAGAAGGGTTTTAGTCGACTAAAAAGGTTTTCTAAAAGTTTAGTTGATGAACAGTAACTTCTAGTAGAATGAATAGTACTTTCAGTCGACTCAAAATTATTTTTGGTCGAATTAAAAGTGTTTTCATTAAAAGTGTTTTCAGTCGACTTAAAATATTTTTGGTCGAATTAAAGGTATTTTCGGTCGACTTAAAAATGGTTTTCGGTAAAATTAAAAGTACTTCGGTCGAATGAAAAGTGAAAACTATTTTCGGTCGACTGAAAACTACTTTTGGTCGAATAGAAACTTAAAATTTTTGTCCCACATAAATAGTGTTTTATTTCATTCCTAGCCTTTTTGGGGGTCCTTTGTTTCTTTTCCTCTCCTTTGCGCGAGAAAGAGAAAGAGGGAGAGGGAGTGAGAGAGATAGAGAAGAAGGCTTGGAAAGTTTTGAAGCTCTAAGGAGGAGCTTAAGGATTTGTGGCTCTCAAAAGGCTTGGGAAGTTTGTTCCCTTTACCCTTGCGGTGGAAAGAGAGAAAGAGAAGGCTTGGAAATCTCTTGAGTTCTAAAGTGGTGCTTGATGATTTGCATTCTTAAAGGCTTGATTAAGGTAAGGGTTTACTTTCGAAAATTTAAATCAGCGATGGACAAATCGCTCATGTAAGTGTTTAGATTCTTTTGAAATCCGAACTTCTTCAAATGAGGATAAGTGATTATTCCTCTCCTTTTTTGTTTTGAACTTTGTTAAGAATGACTTGTTGTCAATTCTATGATTTGTGAAAAATCAAATTCTGTCGGATTTGTTTGACCTCAGAATATTGACATATTAATATCGTCGTTTAAGTGATTTATGATCGTCATTATTTTGTGAACTCCACTTATTTTTTTATGAGTTCGTCATTTGATAATGTGATTTTGAAACCTTTGAATATGGTGTGATTTTTCCAATATTTGATAACGGTTATTTTGAGATTTTGTTTTGTGACTTTATGAGCCATGTCACAGTGTATATGACTTATTTCCGACTTACCCACGTGGATTGAAACGTGGGCTAGCTCAGGAGAGTTGAGCTAGAGATTGCGATCTTACTTTCTGAACCGGCCTCATATGTCAGGAATGACGTATGTGACCACTTTTTAAACCGGCCTCATATGTCAGGAATGACGTATGTGACCACTTTCTGAATGGGTCTCTAGTGTCTATTTCTGTACTCAGATATAATTTGGCATTTGATATTTGGTCTGACCTCTAGTGTTTATTTCAGTACTCAGATATATTTTGGCATTTGATATTTGGTCTGACCTCTATACTGTCTAATTCCGTACTCAGATATATTTTGACATTTGATATTTGGTCTGATAGTGTCTGTCTCCGTATTCAGATATGTTTTGACATTCAAAATCTGGTTTGATTTTCAGTGCCAGTGAAAACTTTTGGGTCTGTCTTTGTATTCAGATATAGTTTGACATTGGAAATCTACTTTGATTATCCGTTCTGTTGAAACATTTTGTGCTTCCAAAATGTGGTTTCTCAGATATTTTTGTTTTGTTTGATTGGTCCCTTGAGCGACCTTACTGGGCAATTGGCTCATTCCCTTATGATTTTTTCTTTCAGGTGATTAGTAGGTGGGATTTTGGATTCGAAGGACTAGCTGTGTGACCAAAAGTTAGATGCCTTATATCAGAGTTAGTATTGACATTTAAGTGTATTTAATTAAGACAAGTTGGTATTGCTTAGGTTTTGTTTTGAAACTACGTGTTGGAGATAATTTCTGGACTGTATAAAGTTTTGGGCCCTATGATAGTTATTGATGTACTCTTAGGAGTTATTAGTGCATGCTTTGATTGACCGTTTGGGATAAATATGATATTTTAAGGTTTTCTGATTTTGTTTGGGAGACTTTTGATATTGTAAGGTTTACTCCGAATTTCGATTATATGATCATTAACGCTCTGGGAATTTTAATTAATTTTCGGGACATTACAGAATGGTATCAAAGCTTAAGTTTGAGATTCTGTAGACTCTTAAGCCTATGATATACGTGATTGGGATTAAACCTTTAAAAGGTGGAATAAGCTTGGGGAATTTATTTCTTATTAGATTATAAGATTGAGATTTGGCCATAAACCTTGGATTTCGGTTGAGTACGCAATCGTAGAACGAATGTTAGTTGTCTTCAGAATTCAGATATTTTCCGTATTAATCAAGGAGAATAATTGAAGGTTATATGATCTTTGGATGACTATGAGTAACTCTATCAGATAGTATATGGAAAAAGGTGGTGATCTCCAGAAATAATTGATAAGGTGACAGAGACTTTGAGTGGAAATTTGAAAGGAAGATTTGGCATTACTAGATCATAATGCCCCTTTTATTCTCTTGTTCCGATATCCTTTTGTGGGCGTCTAAGTGTTGAACCTGGAAATTTGAAACGTGTCTATATAAAGATACCTTTACGAAATTCTGTGGTGACCCTTATGGTTTATAATCCTGCCTCATTAGTATTGATTACATATATTTAAGAATTGACATAATTTTCTGGATATGAAACACTTTGAGGTTATTTTGGGAGTATAGATTGGACCGATTGTCTTCCAATAATACCAAGATGGACTACTTTAGAAAGAAAAAAAAAGGGATGATTATGATCGTCTGGCGAGTAACTCTGAAAACTAGAGCTATCTGTAAAGTCTGTGATTGAGAGATATAAATGATGTGGTATTTAAAGGCTTAAATCTTTGGTGGATGTGCGATATAAATGTGAAATTAAGAATAGTATGTTTTTTCTCTGTGATAAATTTGATAATAGTTTTGACCGATTTTGTTTTGAGGCAGAAGTGTGATGGTCTTTTGATAAGACGTGTAAGTGCTTATTAATGATGGTGATTTGATCATAGGTAATCGTATTGGAAAGTCTAACATGTGGCTAAAGCATTTGGGCGGAAGGCGTACCAAGAATTTAGTAACTTTAGTTATAAGTTACACTCAGTTGTCAGTGAAATGTTATTAAGAGCGTATTGATTATGGCTCTATTGTGATTTTGTACGGGCGAAAATTTTGATTTGAAGATTTTGGAGTATAAATCCTTGTGATTAGCATGAAGATTGATTATTACTTTTGGTGCACGATTGAAGATAAGTGTGTCAACGTTGGGCATTGCACCAAGGCTATGGTTAAATGTGTTAGCATAATGGCATAACGTGAGCCTGTCGGTATTGTATTGGTTTCAAATCATTTGAATTTGATTGGAGTAACTTGATTCAGTGTGTTTTGTTTGTTAGCCAAGTATAAATACTTTAAGGAGCAGTCTGAATATATTTTTGGGATGGTGATGACAGTGGAGGCTAAAAAAAAAAAACTTAAGTTTGAATTTCGTACAACGCGTCAAATGGGATGTGGAGTTTTTCTGCACTTGGTACACTTCAGGCTTAAAGTTAAGCGTGTTATCCAGATTTTGTAAAGTATATGGTTTGGTATATTATCATTGTAGCGCAGTGGAAGCGTTATGTATTAAAGATTGATTTCATTCATTGGAATTTCAATGTCGTAATTTTAGTTCTGTCCATTTCATAGGCTAGTTAGTTAAGCCATGTATGTTTCAAAGTTAGAATTTCAGTTATAGTATGAGGAATGTTTTGACTCGTGTTGGGAAGCGAGAAGCTACTTTTGATAATTAAGAATCGTTTTAAATTCTGAGGACGGAATTTTTTTAAGGAGGGGAGAATGTAATACCCCAAAAATTTTCTTTTTCTTGTGTGAAATTAGTGTTTTTGAATAAATAAGTTTGTGGTCTTTTGTTAAAATTAAGAAAATGAATTGGGATTGTTTCCAAAATTTTCGGTCGAATAAAAGTGGTTTTGTTCTAATCAAAATAAAGGGAAATGGTATTTTGGAATTTCTGAAATTTTCAGTGGACTAAAAGTGGTTTTTAGTCGACTAAGAAGGGTTTTAGTCGACTAAAAATGTTTTCTGAAATTTTTAGTCGATGAATAGTAACTTTTAGGGTTTTAGTCTACTAAAAAGATTTTCTGAAATTTTTAGTCGATGAACAGTAACTTTTAGTCGATGAACAATAACTTTTAGTCGAATGAATAGTACTTTCAGTCGACTCAAAACTGTTTTTGGTCAACTCAAAATTGTTTTTGGTTTTCATTAAAAGTGTTTTCGATCGACTTAAAAGTGTTTTCGGTCGAATTAAAGGTGTTTTCGATCGACTTAAAAGTGCTTTCGGTAGAATTAAAGGTGTATCAGTTGAATGAAACGTGAACCATTTTCACTTCTGTTGGATTCGGTCGACTGAAGACTATTTTCGGTCGAGCAAAAACTACTTTCGGTCGAATATAAACTTAAAATTTTTGTCCCATATAAATAGTGTTTTATTTCATTCCTAGCCTTTTTGGGGGTCCTCTGTTTCTTTGCCTCTCATTTGCGCAAGAAAGAGAGAGGGAGACAAGGAGTGAGGGAGATAGAGAAGAAGGCTTGGAAAGTTTGGAAGCTCTAAGGAGGAGCTTAAAGATTTGTGGCTCCCAAAAGGCTTGGGAAGTTTGTTCCCTTTACCCTTGTGGTGGAAAGAGAGAAAGAGAAGGCTTGGGAAGCTCTTGAGTTCTAAAGTGGTGCTTGATGATTTGCATTCTTAAAGGCTTACAGCTATAGGATCTTCTAATCCCAAACCTCCTTTCAGAAATTATTATCATCGACCTACTCTTGTTGATATGCGATTGAAGAAGACAAGAATTTTTCCACCCCTTCTTATCTTAATGGATCTTCTATCTATGAATGGAATCTTGATGGAATGACAGATTACCAAATCATTACGTTCCTTTAACACAAGCTTATGGTGGCAAATAATGGGCGGAATTGAAACCCCAGAGAGAATGAGGCATCTATAGCTAGATATCTTATTGCTGGCTTTACTGGCCAACTTCGTGGTTGGTGGGACTATTACCTTACTCCTACCGAGCATAATTATATTCTGAATTCTATCAAAGTTGAACCTAATGGTTCTCCCATCCAAATTGAGGGACAAAACTTATCTGATACAGTTACTACTCTAGTCACTGCTATCACCAAGCATTTTATTGGTAATGCCAATACTGTCCTTGAGAGATAGGGAACTTCTCATCAATCTTAGATGTCCCACTCTTACCCATTTTAGATGGTATAAAGATGCCTTCCTACCCAAGTTTTACCAAAGAAGTGATGCCCAACAAGACTTTTGGGAAGAATGATTTATTGCAGGGCTTCCAAACCTTTTTAGTGAACGCATTAGGACGAGAATCAAGAATAAGCACAATGGTGCTTTACCCTTTTCTCTCTCTACCTTTCGTGAATTAATCAGAGAAATATGCGCTGAATGTAATACCCCAAATATTTTCTTTTCCTTGTGCGAAATTAGTATTTTTGAATAAATAAGTTTGTGGTCTTCTGTTAAAATTAAGAAAATGAATTAGGACTGTTTCTGAAATTTTCGGTCGAATAAAAGTGGTTTTGTTCTAATCAAAATGAAGGGAAATGATGTTTTGGAATTTTTGAAGTTTTCAGTCGACTAAAAGTTGTTTCTAGTCAACTAAGAAGGGTTTTAGTCGACTAAAAAGATTTTCTGAAATTTTTAGTCGATGAACAGTAACTTTTAGTCGAATGAATAGTACTTTCAGTCAACTCAAAACTATTTTCGGTCGACTTAAAATTGTTTTCGGTCGAATTAAAAGTGTTTTCGGTCAAATTAAGGGTGTTTTTGGTTGACTTAAAAGTGCTTTCGGTAGAATTAAATGTGTTTCGGTCGAATGAAAAGTGAACCATTTTCACCTCTATTGGATTCGGTCGACTGAAAACTATTTTCGGTCGACTGAAAATTACTTTCGGTCGAATAGAAACTTAAAATTTTTATCCCATATAAATAGTGTTTTATTTCATTCCTAACCTTTTTGGGGGTCCTCTGTTTCTTTTCCTCTCCTTTGCGCGAGAAAGAGAGGGAGTGAAAGAGATAAAGAAGAAGGCTTGGAATGTCTGGAAGCTCTAAGGAGAAGCTTAAGGATTTATGGCTCTCAAAACGCTTGGGAAGTTTGTTCTTTTTACCCTTGCGGTGGAAAGAGAAGGCTTGGGAAGCTCTTGAGTTCTAAAGTGGTGCTTGATGATTTGCATTCTTAAAGGCTTGATTAAGGTAAAGGTTTACTTTCAAAAATTTAAATCAGTGATGGACCAATCTCTCATGAGTCTTTAGATTCTTTTGAAATCCGAACTTCTTCAAATGGGGATAAGTGATTCTTCCTCTCCCTTTTGTTTTGAACTTTCTTAAGAATGACTTGTTGTCAATTCTATGATTTGTGAAAAATCAAATTCCGTCGGATTTGTTTGACCTCAGAATATTGACATATTGATATCGTCGTTTAAGTGATTTATGATCGTCATTACTTCGTGAACTCCACTTATTTTTTGACGAGTTCATCATTTGATAATGTGATTTTGAAATCTTTGAATATGGTTTGATTTGTCCGATATTTGATAATGGTTATTTTGAGATTTTATTTTGGTGACTTTATGAGCCATGTCACAGTGTATGTGACTTATTTCCGACTTCCCCACGTGGATTGAAACGTGGGCTAGCTCAGGGGAGTTGAGCTAGAGATCGCGATCTTACTTTATGAACCTGCCTCATATGTCATAAATGACATATGTGACCACTTTCTGAACCGGCCTCATATGTCAGGAATGACATATGTGACCACTTTCTGAATGGCTCTCTAGTGTCTATTTCTGTACTCATATATATTTTGGCATTTGATATTTGGTCTGACCTCTAATGTCTATTTCCGTACTCAGATATATTTTGGCATTTGATATTTGATTATCTGTTCCGTTGAAACATTTTGTGCTTCCAAAATTTTGTTTCTCAGATTTTTTTGTTTTGTTTGATTGGTCTCTTGAGCGACCTTATTGGGCATTTGGCTTATTCCCTTATGGTTTTTCCTTTCAGGTGATTAGTAGGTAGGATTTCGGATTCGAAAGGCTAGTTGTGTGACCAAAAGTTAGCTGCCTTATATCAGAGTTAGTATTGACATTTAAGTGTATTTAATTAAGACAAGTTGGTATTGCTTGGGTTTTGTTTGAAACTCCGTGTTGGAGATAATTTTTGGACTGTATAAAGTTTTGGGCCCTATGACAGTTATTGATGTACTCTTGGGAGTTATTAGTGCATGCTTGGATTGACCATTTGGGATAATTATAATATTTTAAGGTTTTCTGATTTCGTTTGGGAGACTTTTGATATTGTAAGGTTTACTCCGAATTTCGATTATATGATCGTTAACGCTCCAGGAATTTTAATAAATTTTCGGAGCGTTACACCGAAGGTCTAGTGTTATGCAATGACATCATGCTAATGAATCAGCTTAAGAAAGAGCATAAGTTTGGGAGAACAGAGCTTGGATAGTTTTGTTATCAATTTGGTTATGATAGTCTTTTTGTTCCTAATTGTGGGACGAAAGAGAAAACTGCCAAATCTAGTAAATCTTTTAGAAAATCTAGATATTCTATGAATTACAAAAATGATGAATCTCCCAAGCCCTTCAAAAGATTTTCAAAACAAAAGAAATTTTCCAAATACAAAGTCATTTGCCATAAATGTGGTAAACCTGGTCATTATGCCAATAAATGTTACACTAAGAAGAAGATCAATAAATTATTTATGGATGAAGGCCTTAAAAAACAATTAAGTGCTATCATCTTTAATTCTTCAGATTCTGAAGAAGATCAACCCAATGAACTCAATAATATTGATGGAGATATTCAATGTTCCAGCAGTTCTTCCAACCAAAGCTCCGAACAAGAAGCTACTTGTCTTGATTGTAATAGTAAAATTGATTACTATAAAGCCATTCCTGAAATGAATGGATTAAGTATCAATGTTATTACTTCGAAGAATCCATAATCCTTGACCTTCTTGACAAGATCGATGATCCTGAAAAGAAGAAGCAGGTTATTTTCAAGTATCTCCATGGTGCTCAAACGACCTCTGCACCTAGCACATCAAAGCAATTGACAAACATAGGTAATACTTTTAATTTCTCTACCCTAATGGATAGATTACACGCAGTAGAACAAAAAAGCCTTACCATTCAAAATCTCCAGAGCAAAATTCTTACCCTAAAAAAGGATATGAAGACTTTAGCTAGTATAATTTCCCTCCTTGAACTTTGCAATACTGAATAAGTGCTTAGTAAAGGAGAAGAAAATTATCTTAAGATAGATACTGATGCTCTTAAGATAAACCCTAATATCGAAACCAATATTCCTAATTAACATGAAAATCATGAGATTCTCAATCTCGACAAAGTTATTTTTCAAAAATGGTATGTTAGCATCAAAGTTGTAGTCAATAAGGATTTCATTTTTTAAGGTATAGCCCTTGTTGATTCTAGAGCTGACCTAAATTGTATCAAAGAAGGTCTTGTTCTCACAAAATATTGTGAGACTACCAAGCAAACCCTCACCACTGTTGATTCCAGCAGACGAATATTAGTTACAAAATCTTTGATTCTTGGGTTTGCAATGATGGTGTTTGTCTTAAAACCCACTTCATCGCTACCTGTGGTCTCAGCCAGTCTATAGTTATAGGAACACCTTTCCTTTCTCTTCTAAATCCCATGACCATTAATGATAATGATATTCATTCTAATGTCTTGGACCAAGACATCTGTTTCAAATTCATCAATCCTCCTCAGGAACAAGTTACACATTCTTTTAAAAAAGGGCTTATTTTTAAGCAAAACAAAATTTGTTTTCTTAAAGAGGATTTTCAAAAGGTAAATAATTACTTTATCAGGAAAAAGAAAATATAAAATATTTTCATAATACAATTGAATCTGAAGTTTGAGCTAAAGTTCCCAATGAATTTTGGCATCGTAAGCAGCATATCGTTGATTAGCCCTATGAACCCGATTTCAATGAGAGGAATATCCCTACCAAGGCTCGCCCTATTCAAATGAGCCAAGAAATCCTTACACATTGTAAGAAGGAAATTCAGGACCTCCTTGATACAAAGCTTATTCGCAAAAGTTACTCTCCATGGAGTTGTCCTGCCTTTTATGTTAACAAACAAGCTGAAAAGGAACGTGGAGTTCCCCCCTTGTTATTAATTATAAGCCTTTAAATAAGGCCTTCAGATGGATTCGCTACCCGATCCCCAATAAAAAGGATCTTTTAAACAGGCTTTGCAAAGCTATTATCTTTTCAAAATTTGATATGAAGTCTGGTTTTTGGCAAATCCAGATCAATGAGAAAGATAGATACAAAACAGCTTTCACTGTACCCTTTGGTCATTATGAGTGGAATTTTATGCCTTTTGGCTTGAAAAACGCTCACTCTGAGTTCCAAAACATCATGAATGACATTTTCAATCCTTATATGGATTTTTCAATCGTCTCTATTGATGATGTTCTAATTTTTTTCTCAATCTATAGACTAGCATTAGAAACATTTGAATGCTTTTCTTAATATTATTAAGCATAATGGCTTAGCTGTTCCCGCCAAGAAAATCAGCTTGTTTAAAACAATAATCAAATTTTTGGGTCACAATATTGAAAAGGGTTCTATTATTCCTATCGATAGAGCCATCGAATTTGCCTCTAAGTTCCCTGATGAGATCAAGGAAAAAACCCAATCACAGAGGTTTCTTCGAAGTCTTAATTGCATTGCGGACTTCTAGCAAGATATGTACAAGGATACTAAGATATTGTATCAAAGGCTTAGAAAAAATCCTATACCATGGTCTATTGACCACACTAGCTATTAGGAGAATCAAGCTTAAGGTCAAGTCCCTGCCTTGCTTATGCCTCCTGCTACCTGAAGCTTACAAAACTGTTGAAACCGTTGCCTTTTATTATGGTTATGGTGGTATCTTGAAGCAGAAGATTGATAACAAGGAACTTTTAGTTCGTTTCACTTCTGGTGTCTGGAATCCAACACAAAAAAAAAAAACTATTCTACTACTAAGAAAGAAATTCTTTCTATTGTCAATTGTATCCTTAAATTTGAAGGAAATCTTTTAAATCAAGAATTTTTTTAAGAATTGATTGCAAAGCTGCCAAAGACGTTTTGGAGAAGGATGTTAAGAACATTGCTTCAAAATAGATTTTCAATAGATGACAACCTTTACTTTCATCTTTTGATTTTTAGATAGAATTTATCAAAGGAGAAAATAATCCTCTCCCTGACTTTTTGACTAGAGAATTTTTGCAGGGACAATGACTCCTCCAAAGACTACTCTTCAAAGGTCTAGCAAAGGTTTCAAGACTCGTAGTAATACCCGCTACAATTTAAGGCAGCAATTGGTTCATCTTCCTCACACTCAAATAAAGAGGATATGTTTGAAAATTCAGGCTATAATACTCATGCCAACTGTCCAGTTATCTTTAATATTGAAGATGAAGAACAAGATCTTTCACCAATTGAGGTGGCAAATTGTTATCTTAGCAAAGGCTGAGCTTTCCCACAGAGGGCCTCTGGTAAATCCAGAGATTATTACGAAGAAATTCATCACATTACAAAATCAGCAATTTTTACTCATAACTGGGAGAAGGACTCTCCTGACCATCCAAGGGAAGCTAATCCTCCTTTCCAATTCTCAAAAATAGAAATTTTAAGAATCATTCTCAAGAGACAATGGGGAATTGACCCCACAAGAGCTAGAGACCTCCCATCACATGTCTCTCCTCGCTACTTCAACTATTTTGACTATGTGGATGCTTGGAACAATGTCCTTTTATATCAGAATCCAAGACACAAGCACTCATGGTTTATATTCTTCTCCCAAAGTTTTCATGGAGTATTTCCAAATTGGATCAAAAATTAGTGGTTGAATTATGGACCAGATATTGAAGAATGGCCCTCACGGCAAGTTATAGAAGCATATGAATTATATGCACAAATGGTTAAGGGATTGCCAAAATTACAGTTTATGGAAGATTTCAATATCCCTGGATTCTTTGTTGGCAATACACCATCCAAAAGAGTGTTAATTCCTCTATTGAATACCCCCCATGTTTGGTTTGACAATTTGGCTCAAAATGGTGGTCAAAAATCAATTACAGCCATTGTAATATTGATGTTGTGACCGAAATATTCCCTACCCCGAAGGCTGTTGCTACAGCATGGAAATCGTTTCCTAATACCAAGTCCCGTACTCTCAAATATGAGGCAGAATTTACTAGAAGGAAAAATGAAATTTTCCTTAGGCTAACTGAAGAAAAGTCATTTCTAACAAAAAAGGAGCTACTTCAGGCTGCCACCTTTGAAATGCTTAAAATGGATGAAGAGGAATGCGATTCCAATGAATCAGAAAGATCAGAGAAAGCATCCAAAGAGTCCAATTTACGGACTAATTCTAATAAAGAATCGGATGATTTCATGTTAGACAATACGTCTACAAAAGGTGCCCCTCACAGGCATCAACCTCAAAAGATCAAAAACTAAAATAGGTTGATTATTATCCTCCTCTCTAATCAGGAGAAATTATTGGAAAACATAATACATGATTTATGACAAATGCTTTATAAAAGCAAAAGCCACATTGAGAGCATAATACATACTATACGACAAATGCTTTATAAAAGCAGTTGCTTTTCTAAAAGCAAAAGAAGATGTGATGCGGATAATACATGCATCGTGACAATATTGCTTTCTAGAAATCAAAAGGTGACATTAAAGGTCTGTAAAACTCCAAAACCATCCAGGACACGAGGCCAATGTCATCATCATTTACAAACCATAGTTACTTTACAAAAGAAACGTAACAAGAGTTACCCCAACTCTGCCTGTTTGTTAGTCTATATAAGGTACCCTTCTCCTAGATAGAAGGCACCACAAAATTTTTGATATCTCTTGTAATCTTCTGAGAGTTTTTAAGTGTATATCCAATGTGCTTCCGTCTCAAGTTTACCTCTATAAACAAGTGTACCTCTGTACCAAGTGTGTGTGTGTGTGTGTGTGTGTGTATAGAGAGAGAGAGAGAGGGAAGCACGGAATATATATATATATATATATATATATATATATATATATATATTTGGCTTTCTTGACGAACCATATTCGTTACTAAAGAGTGAGTCCAACACACACACACACACACACACACACACCAAATATATGTTTCTCTCCCATGCCACTTCTCCTCGAATATTTGTTGACAAATTAACAATTTTGTTGATAAAAATAATGATTTATTGACGAATAAATGCATTCGTCAAGAAATATTAGACTATTATCGACGAAGGTATTCATCAAAGTTTATCTATCTTTTTTGACGACCCTAAGTTTGTTGAGAATTTATTTGTCGCTAAATGACAAATTTCTTATAGTGGGACAATATTGACGATGCTATAAAAGACATTGTTGGTTCTGTTCGAGGTACAAGTTTGCCTTGTACTTCTTGTATTGGAGTTTCTTCTTAAATCAAAGTATGGGTGAAAAACACAAGTAGCTTCTTCTTGTGTACTCCAATCCCAGGTTACATCTTTGTCGAATTCAACATCTCTACTAGTCACGATTTTTTTGTTGCTTGGATTGACGAACTTGTAGCCTTTTGAGTTCTCATCATAGTCAATAAATAGAAGCTTCTTGCTCCGATCACCAAGCTTTGATCTCATTTGCTTCGGAACTTAAACAAAGGGAGTAGACCCAAAAACTCATAAGTATGACATATTTGGCTTCAAGCCACTCCATGCTTCTCGGGATGATCAATTGTTGAAATGCCTTTCACCATCTTCTTTGTTCCAAGTCTCTAAGCCTTCCAAAATTTAGATGTCCATATCTCATGTGCCAAGTCCATGATAGATCCTTAAGACAAGTCTTCAAACACATGGCTCCAATTGTCTTCATATCCAACATGAACATGTGATTTCTTGTCATACAAACCAGGGGCAGATCTAAAAAGTTTAATCGGAGGGGGCCAAAAAGATATAAATAAAATATTAATGACTAACATAAAAAAATGAAGAATGTTCAAGTTCACATAAATCATGAAAAATAAAAGACACTAAAATTAGAAGAAGTTCATTAAGGTTTCACAAAACAATAATTCTAAGAAAAGTAACTATATACATCGATGATTAAAGTGAACTCGGTGCTCTTTACAGTCACAAAAATCATCAATGATTGAGTCTATAGTAAACGGTTAAATGCATAGTAAATTGCTCGGTTCTTGTTTTTTTCGTAATTATTGAATACGTTAATACTATAAGAACTAAACTAATGAATAGCGTAACTATTGAATACGTTAATACTATAATTAGCGTAACTATTAAATTTGTTACTCTAAGAATTAAACGAAAAATGAAAGAACTCAACTTGATCAATTCGTGTTTTCTCATAATCTGGAGATTTGTAATTTGAGATTTAGAAGAATAAAGATGAGAACGAATAAAATTATGACGGCCAATGATACAAAGAAAAAGGAATACAACCAAAAGAATCCTAATTAATTAGTTACGATATGATGGTATTTTCATAAATATGTGAAATGTGAGTATCTACCGTTGAAAAAACCACAAAAAAAAGCAAGAAAATTTCAAAAAGTTGGGGGGTGCCGTGGCCCCCCTGGTCATGCAAGTGCTCCGCCACTGATACAAACCTTAGCAATAAGGATCCCTTCTTTATCTCTAAGCCAAAGAAAACAATGTTCCACGTTTATTTGCAACCACTGTCCATAAGCTGCCTAATACTCACAATATTATTCTTTACTGTTGGAATATTAGAAATGTTAGAAGGATCTTATAGTTCCCGTTCTTTAACTCGAACAAAATTGCGGCTTTGCCTTTATTCCCCACCTCTGATTCATCACAAAATGCACATGGCATGTTAGCTTGGTGTCAAATTCCACAAATGTACTTTTATCACCAGTCATGTGATTGCTAGCACCATTGTCTAGTTTACTACATACGCTTCTCACCTTTTAGTTCTTGCTTAATTGTAAGGAATAATGCAGGCTCCTCTACATATTCCTTGTGCAAAATAAGCTTCATCTCTTCTTCTACTTTCTTGGTTTGATACTCCCAAGAATAGTTCATAGTTTCCCCAAGAATAACATTCAAGTACTTTTGTCATTCTTTACCTTATTGTGCCTATCATAGTTACCTCTTCCTCTTCCATGACCTCTTGATGGATTTGGATTTGTTCTAGAAGAATTGTATTTATATCTTCCTCTTTCGCAACCACATCCTTGTCCATGTGCTTGACCTCTTCCATATCCTTGTCTTTCCTTTTCATTGGCTTCTCCTCTTGCATTCAGCGAAAACATTGCTTGCAAGGCTTGCTCTACCTACTCTTGCTTGCGTTGGTTTATTCTTTCTTCATGGGCCCATAAGGACCCATTTAATCCACTGATGGACATCGCCTCCAAGTCTTTAGAGTCTTTAATGGCTACTACCACATGGTTGAACTTTGAGTTGAGAGAGCGAAGAATCTTCTCAACAACACGAACATCTTCTATTACATTTGGTTCACTACCAACAAGAGTCTCGTGAAGTAATTCGAAATGGATTATGTCTCTTTCATCAACAACCTTTAGAGTTTGAAGAGGCACTCTCTTCACATTTTTAACTCCCATGACAGAATTTTGATTAGTATCCCAAGCTTGCTTGGAGTTAGTTTCATTGGCAACCTTCCCGAACATGTCATCATCTAAGCCTTGAGGATAATGGTAACTGCGCATTAATCTTTTTGTCTTTCTTTCTCCAAGGCATTCGCTTGGGCTAAATGCAAAGCCTCCTCATTTTGAGGTTCTGCGTATCTTTTTTAACAACCTCCTTGTAGCAAACTACCTTAGAAAAAATTCCACCCGAAAGGAAAGGATTTTATGGAGTCGCCAACTTATTTATTAAATGGAAAAAAATAAAAAAAAAACCTGAAAAATGACTCTAAGAATGTCCCAAGGACAACTAATCTATCGAAATAAAGAAACGGGTTCGGGAACTAAGTTATACAGTGGGAAGGTATTAGGCACTTATCATACTTCTTCAATCTCTATTTCATTTATATTGCTTTTGGCCTTTAAAGATATAACATTTAAATATGCAATAAGACAAACCCTAAGTCTATTTCTAGATTATTAGCTTAAACTAGCTCGACATCATGGTTGAATGACATACATATCCAATCGGACTAACTGGAATCAAAATCATTGCAGTTCACCTCTAGTCCTACAAGAGGCAACCTATACTTTGGTCTTGGACCTAGACTAAGAAATGAAAATGACTATTTCTATAGCTTCTGAATTGAAATATGATCGTGAGAAGTGGGAGACAATTCTAAGCTGATGAGTATACTAGAAAGCTGCTAAATTTACCTTGTAAATCTAATAGTCTAGACGAATCGGGAATGCTTTATGAAGGATCCACAAGACTAATTTCTCTTAAAAGATGATATAGCACTTCAAAAAGAAATTGTATAAAAGCTATAGGGAAAAGAAGCTGGGATTAAAACTCAGACCCCTGAAAATAAAAGCCAAGAGGCCTATTTATATAACTTTGGGATGCCAGAATTGATAAGTATGGTCATATCAATCTGCGATCAGAAGATAAGCTAGAATATTTGATAAAAATCGCAAATAGACAAAAATCAACTAACCGCCTGGCTTGTCAAAAACAGGCCGATTCATCTCATAATTTTATAATAACTCTTCTCAAACTTTGAGATATTATCTGACTTTAATTCGATATTTTTCTCTAATTATTTAGAAGGGATATATAGATTTGGTCTTTATCTTCATATCTATCTCATATAAATAATTGATTTAATTATCAAGGATAAATAATTCCTTATATCATCTAGATAAATCATAATCTAGATTTGGACTGGACTGACACAATTAAACTGGACCACTGGGCTAAAAAACTTGGATTGGACTACTAAACTGATGGACTACTAGAGTGGACTAGACAACTGGACTAGGTAGATAGCCTTGACAATTGAACTTATGACCTTGACAATTGGACTACACAAATGAACTATTAAATTAAGGGTTAAGTATTCGATTGACCGCTGTACTATTATACAAATTTAACTTTCATCACTAGACATCAATTTGTGTCTAAATGACAACTAAACTTTATAATTCATTTCAATCAGGCCATATCGTCAAATTAAGTTTGACACCGTCCATTTACTCAGGGGTATATTGGTCTTTTAAGCTATTATTATATCGATTTCCCTCTTCTTTCTCTCTTTACCCTTCTCTCTCTTCTTTCCCTCTTTGTCTCACAAACTTCACACCCCCTCCCCCCACAGTCTCACACACTCACACGCGCGCGCGCGCACACACACACACACACAAAAGACCCACAAAAAATATACACACATGCGCGGTGCATAACACATACAACACACACACACACACACACCCCTCCCCAAGACCCACAAAAAATATACACACACACATGCATGCATAACACACAAAACCCACAAAACACACACACACACACCCCTCTTCCCCTCCCCCCACCCCTCTTCCCCTCCCCCTACCCCCACCCACCACCTTCCACCTCCACACGCACAACACACACTGTAGTGAAAATGTGTTGTGTGTATTTCGCCAAAATTGATTTTACTCAAATTGAAAAATTCCACTCAAATCATATTCTTAATTGACCATATTAAAACTTCTTCAAGTTAGTCGTGCCAAAAACCGATTTTACACTACATGATTGGTGGATTTTCATTAATGTTTATATCTTAGTTAAATTAAATAATACCACCACCAGAAATGCAAGACAAGGAACTTACAAAGCATATAAAAAGGTTATGTTGTGGTAAGAAAGTAGAGCTTTGATCCTGGTTTCATCATTGACTGCTTGACCTGTAAACTTTTGTGTGCTTGCCATAATCAAGTTAATGCTAAGTAGAAAAATTTGTATATCAAGTTTTTGGTATCATTGATTCATTGGATAAACCTCACTAACTATGAGTTCCTCTTAATCCTATAGGAAAAAAGCTTCATCTTTCAGGCAAATACGTCAGAGAAATAAAAGAAAATCATGACTACTTTATAACCACAAGATAGTTATAGAAACAAAATAAAACAACAAAAAGCCTTGAAACAGAGAACTCTGTTTATCTGTCCTTTGTATGTTTTGAGGGAGAGAGGAAAGAGTGTGAGTGCGTGCGCGCGCGCGTGTGTGAAAAAGAAAAAGAAGAAGGTGAACAGTGAATGAACGATTTTATCCCTAAATAAATGGACTCAAATTAACAGAAGCTAAGGGAGTAGCGTGATTGAAATGAATTTCAAAGTTTGGTGGTCACTTTGACAGAAATCAATGTCTAGTGACCAAAGTTGAGTTTACCTCATAGAACAGTGATCAACCGAGTAATTAACTCTTAAATTAATTAAGTTCCATTAATTACTAGGCGTAAACTTAATAAATAATTTTTTAATTAATAATGAAGCCCAATATTCATTTTGATTAATAATGACCACAAAATAGAGTTGGAGTGTCTGCACTCCTAAAGTCCATGAGCATCAAGTAGTCCAATTCTCATAATTGAACTTGATAAGTTGTGGGTATCGGAAAGAAAGAGGAAAGAAAGAGTGGTTCCTTTAGAAAAGATCACTTGAGTACATGACTATATATACTCTTTCAACGAAAATCCTGAAATCTAAATTAAAGAACATCTAATAATAGGTGATATGAATATAAGCTATATTTTCGATAATTGCAACCTCATTAAATTATGATCATAAATCATCGTTTAATTTCAGCAGTAAGTCAAGTTTGATTCTCAACACTTGGTGAAATCATATCAAAAATCGATTCGAGACTCAAATAAAAAGAGCCGAGCCCAAATTTAAACAAAACCAAAACCAAAATGAAACGCAAAGGTATGAAATGAAATTTCCTACCCATTGTCTTCAGCAAAGCGTAATGATTGAACAAGAGGATGAAATGAATAATCTTGTTAACCGAAACTCCAAGCAAAATTACCCAATATCAAACCAAGAGAGTTGAAAGGAATCGTCACGGTTAGTGGAGTATTAACACGAGATTAATGGTGTTTCATTGCAAACAAATTTGGTACGGTGTAAGAATGGAGGGGGCGGTGGCGTTAGGTACACGTGTATGATGGTGCTGGGCGGTGGCGTTAGGTACATGCGTATGATGGTGCTGGGCAGTTGCCTGTGGGTATGATTTTGGTTAGGCGTCGATCAGTATGGCGGTGGCGTTGGAAGCGACACCGGGGGTTGTTCAACCTGGAACTGGGTGGTGACGGGTACTTGGTTAACGGAGATAAAAGGCCTACGTGCCTCATATTTCTACCATCAGTCGGGGCTTGTTAGACGTGGGACTCATATAAATTACAAAACATATATTTTAAAAAACTGATTTGATATATTTTAAACATTAAGCATTAGATTAGATTTGATATATAATCTAAAACTAATTTTAACTCCATGCGTTGCATGCTAAATACAAAAATAGTCACTCCGTATCAATCATAATAGGGTGAAAATCAAGAACAATTAAACTGCTAATAATAAGTTTTGGTTTCCATTTTTATACCATAGATGATTTCTATTGGTGAAGTTCGTATATCCAAAAAGAAAGGAGAAAATGATAATATCACATGATCGTAAAGGTAATATTTTACATCCAGTGCATACAAAGAGTTACACAACAACTATAAAAGTAGTGAATTAAAACTATCATTAGTATTTTTAATAATATTAAAACAATTTTATAATGTACATAGAATCAAAAGAACATGTATGACATGCAACAATAAAAACAACCAAGCGGTAAACGTTTGTAAGTAATATGAGTCCACAGCAGGCTGGTAAACTGTTGACCCTTTCAAGTAATAATCAGAATTTTAAATTGATTAGCGATAATTTTTTGTCATTGTACAATGAAATTGGTGTGATTTTAACCGAAGAACAATAAAAAAATTTATTAAACAAAAAAAGTTCATGTTCTCAGAAACTATTAAGAAAGAGAAAATAAGTAGGTTCGGTCACACAATCGAATATTGTTAAGAGTGGTATTCATAAATAAATTTTTTATACCAAAACTTTCAGAAAAATCAGAGAAAGGGTAGGATATATAAAGGAGGGACACAGATAAAACATATAATTATATCTTCAAATTCAAAAAGTTAATGTAAGAAAACGGAGGACTTTCAAGTAAGCATTTACTTGGCAATATTTAAGGATATACCGATAAATACATATACTTTATTCAAAAATTTTGATTTTGTGCAAAAGTTTTGCGAATGATTGCGAAATCAGATTTTAATTGAATTGATGAGAAAACAAAAATTATGGGAACTCGACTAAAATGCTAGAATTATAAATTTACTTTTAAATTTAAATGGTGAGGTTAATTAAAGTTTTGACATTTAATTGATAAGATAAACTCTTAACAGAATGGTGAGAGATGATCAAATTCAAAAAGGAATGTGATAATTTAACAACCAAAGTAAAAAGGAATGTGATAATTTAACAAGTTAATAAAATTAGTTTTAATTATATAAAAAATAAATTAAATTCACGTAGCAAAAGGAGAGAATGTCCACATAGGCGGTGACGTGACAACATTCTCTCTGCTTCGACTTTCATATATATATATATAGGGTCGTGATCCATTGATAGCGCTAGGAAGTTGCTAGCGTTGTTTGACCGTCCGCTACATAATGTAGTGGACGATTTTCACCGTCCGCTACATTATGTAGCGGACGGTAAAAAAATTCACTGTTGTGGCGGGCGATCTGGCCGTCCATTCTCGCCCGTGGACGGCCAGATCGCGCTAGCAACTTGAGTTAAGTTACTAGCGCTATCAATGGATCAGCTCCCATATATATATATATATATATATATATATATATATAAGATTTTGAAAAAACTGAACCCATTATGGGCCCAACAATGATTTTACCATTCACGTAAACTTATGTCTGCAGCGTACTACTAAGAAATTAAAGAAAAAAAAATGATGTGATTCATACATCCGCGATGCAAGTACGGACCGGATCAGCTTCCTGTATTAAATGTCTTTTAAAAGAAATATTATTATACCCCGTGCACCCACAGCTCGTCACGGGTAAGAACCGCAGCATCAAAATACATTATATGAGGAGGGTGTGGTCAATGCAACGGCTACTTTTCCAGTTGCCAAACGGCTACTTTCTGTTTTCTTCCCCTATGCCCACTATTTCTCCTTACAACCGAGAAAAGGACTGGACATTTCTGCAATTAGTCGATGATGAAGACAGTAATCCATAAGGGAGCAGAGGAAGGAGAAGAGAGCAAATGCCTCATGAATTATAGCAGAGCTGGTGGACTAGCAACAACGGTGATGGTGGTGGAGTATCTGGAATCGTCCATGTCCAGAGATCTTCTTAGCAAGTTCCCCGACAACTCCGCCTTCGATTTCGACTACTCCCAGAGTTCCATCTGGTTCCCTATGATCCCTCGTCTCTACCCATCGTTCGTTAATGGTGGTGGTGGCATGGCGAGGCAGCTGAGGTATGGTGACGAGGATGAAGGGTTGGTGTTGGGTAACAAGAATTCCCATTTCCAGAAGGCGAAAATAAACATCAAGAGGAAGCTCTCGGGCACAAGTGTTGCGAATAATCTACAGATTTACCACAAGAACAAGGCCAAGAAGATAAAGACCAAGGCCGGTGTTGATTTCTCTCCGAATTGCTCCTCTTCAGCAACGAAAATATCTTCCTCTACTTCCACCTCAGCCCCACGAAAGGTACGGTGTTTAATCGCATTTACATTTGCCTTCAGTTGTCAAATGGGCCGGGCGGCCCGTGGGCTGGCCCGACCCGGCCCCTTTGATAAACAGTGCGGCCCGGCCTTTTAGGGCCTAGGGCCTGAGCCAGGCCTACATTTCCCAGAAAAAGCCCGGGCCAGGGCTGGGTTTGGCCCGGCCCGGGTTTGGCCCCTCTCTTTACTTTTGAAATTTCACTTTTCCACACTTTCCTCCCAACGGATTTATTTCCCTTTTCCCCCCTAAACAGTACTGAAGATTTAAGTAATGCGAAGAATAATAACACATCTTAAAGTCTTTGATTTTTTTTTCTTTATAAATATAGTGGTCATGGGATCGAGTAAATTTTCAACATCTTTATGTATTGAAATTACTGACCCCAATGCATCGTGTACCCCATATTTACTGTATTTTGTCAATTTATGTTACAATATGAGTGAGCTGGAACTTGGAATCTGCTTTATTTCAGCACAGATATTGTTCTGTGCCCAACCATGGGCTTCAAATAATCGAACCTAATTCCAGTTCTAGTGTTCGGATTGCCCAAAATTTGGTTTAAAAGAGAGATTGTATAAAGAAGATTCAAAAGGTATTTCCTTTTAAGTGTAAGTTTTACCAAGAAGAGTAGCTTTGTCCTCGACTTTTAAGCTCCATCAATGGATGTGCATTGCATAGCCTTACACAATGAACCTGAAGTCAGTGGCGAAGGGGAGGGGTAGCACTGTCGCGTGCCCACCCCCATCTTTTGGGATGAAGTTTTTCTTGACAATTTGACTTTTATCTTTATGATGATGATGATATTTGTTACTTCATGTCCCTTTGAGAATTTATCATTATTGAGAACCTTTTTGAAGCCAAACTTGTTGATTTAGTATATTGAATTAGTCTTACCATATACCGTAAAACATATTCTTACACATCAATCTTTTTAACTCTTGTCGCTATAGATTTGTAGTAAAGCATTGATTGTTGTTAGGGACGCTTTAATAAAGCGTCCCTAACAGCAAATTACCATAATTAAAAAAAAAATCCTTACCTTGAATAACAAGAAAATGCCAAAAAAAATTAAAAAAAAAAAGAAAATTGGGCCCGGGCCTTGCCCAAGCCCGACCCTAAATGTTGGGACTAGGGCCTGGGCTTGGACCGGGCCCAGATATCCTCAGAACCAGGCCCGGCCTGGTTGGCAGCCCCCTTGCCCCGGCCCCGGCCCGATTTGTTGGAGGCCCGATGGGGCTGGGCCGGCCCAAGCCCGGCCCATTTGACATCTCTAGCCTTCATACTCTGTTCTTCAAGGTCTGAGGTTGCGGAAATTAGTGTAATCCTAACTAAATAATTGCCTTTTGGATTGTTTACAACTTGTAAGCACTCCAAAATGTCTTTTAGTCAACTTACATAAGGGAGACGTCTTTTAGCATTTTAGATTGATGTTGAACTTATATATCTATAAGGAAAAGCAATATTTCAACTCCACTTCTCACCATTTGCACTCTCCTTAAACAATAAAAGCCTTACAAGTGTCGTAATATAACTACTTTAGTGACAAAAGTAAAACTTAAATCAGGAAAGTGATAGTGATATTTGAGCTCTAGTTTTAACTATTTGAGCTTCACTTTCAATGCTAAAGACTTAAGAGTTTTATTGCGTGGCAACTTTATTGAGAAAAATAGAGATCAGATTACCAAATATCAATTTTCAAATTTTATCGTTTCATATTCGGTACCTTCCTAATTAGAAATAATTCTTAATTCTGTTGCCGGTGTATGATGGTGTTCAGGGATGGGATAAGGTGCTGAAAGCTGCCTCTAAGCATTTCAAAAGGATAAGGAAGAAGAAAGACTCCACAGCTCATGTAAAGCTCTCCCGTTGTTTAACATATGCAGACTTCTGACACTTCCCTACTCTTTGGTTATCAATCTCGGAAGAGTGAGTTAGTGTAACATTACAATTCAATTTGTTGTTTAACGAGTTTCCTCACAATTTATTGTATCACCAAAACTATGTGAACTGTGTTCCAACATCGAATGGTTTTTAATAATTCAATGGAATGTTGAATTTTCGTTTTAACGAATTCATACCATGCTTCATCTAGATTAAATGTATATGTTTACACTGTCATATAGTAAGTGAAGCTTTGAAACAATAGTTTTGGTTTCCATGTTTTGGAGATGGGGAGCGGCCAGAGCCTTCCCTTTAAGGAGGGGGCATAGCCAGAGCCCTCCCTTTGAGCAGAGAGCATGACAAATGCCCTACCATGAAGAGGGGTGCGCGGCCAGAGCCCTGATCAGGTCCCCCCCATCCTGGCCCCCTTGGCCTCTCTTCTTTTTGCGAAATACTTACTCCATTACTTCTACTGCCGGGCCCAAGCGTCATGACACCGACCTCATCGCTTGTAGTCTCTGCATTATATATATGCCCTCAGCGGACGAGCCTCCACGTTGTGAAGCCCGACCACGCCCAATCGCTGCCTCCTGCTTTATATGCCCCCAGTACTCCTTCCTTAGGTCGTGCCCTTGCCCTTGCTATCACCGTGTCATGTACCCTCACAAAGCACTCAGTCATCGCACTCCCGTGCCATGTTTATTGAGCATGTCCCCGACACCACACATATCTCATTGTTCCTATGTGCCACAACACTCAACCACATTGCCATGCCATCAACGTTAGTCCATCTCTTCACCACACCATGAGCGTCTCCCTTAAACTTGAAACATGCTTTCACCTATTCTCCAGAGCGCGTGGCATCTCGAAGGGCTCAACTTGTAGTGCTTCGGCATGACAATAGATGCGTTAGGGGCCCGTGGGCTAGCCTGTCGTGTACTTCACCTACTTGCACAGTGAAGGGCAGGCTATAAGGGCCAAGGGCCTGCCTGGACTAGGGCTGGGTATTTTACCCCCAAAAAAAGGCCTGGACCAGGTAGTCTTACGCCCAAGCCTAGCCTAGCTCGTAACAAGCGGCTTGACCCATTATTTAGCACAAGCCCGGCCTAGTCGGCCCGCGAACTTATAAAAATCACCCTTTTCCCCCTTGCCTCTAACATCCATATTTTGTGAATATAACATTTTTACCCATCCAACCTTATTCCAACAACTCATTTATGCACTTTTGCATACTTACCCTTCCCAACAACTATAAAAATGGCTAATTTTAGAGGTATTCTAGTCTTTTGCGAGGCTTGAAAAACCCCATAAATTGATTCTTTCTCTTCACAAATAATAATTCACAATTCTCTCTTATCTACAAGCTTTTTTATGCATTCGTCTTTTGTAATTTTATTATCTGCTTCTTTAATTAGTCTTACAAGTTTTCCTAATTTTTTAAACTTTCAAGCATTTTATTAAGTATGTCGACTTTAAGACCATCAAAATTAACTGCCAAAAACTTCCACCACCATGAGCACCACAACTTCGAGATCAATCACCATTGGGTATAAGACACCTAATTTTTTTGGCATTTAACCAAGACACTCCTAATTTTGAATATATACCTTCACAAGATCAACAACACTTTAATCAAGCACGCAACTCGGTTGATGACACAAATACTACTACACATATTCTTCACTTGATCAACGATCGTGGAGAGGAGAAGGACAAAGCAATCATGCCTCTAGTATGCCAGATGTCCAAAAGACTGATAGAAAGCCAAACGCTAAGTGTTGGGGTCATTTTACAAAAGTTATGGTTGATGACGCACCCAAAACTCAATTTATGTATATTGTTTCAAGTATTTCTCGCTTAGCAGTGGTAATGCACTCTTTCAAATACTATACACATCTCAATAGGCATTTCGTGCAATGTGCATCTATACAAGGCCATATTGATGATAGTCAAACACAATTATCTTTTGTAAAGAGCGGCAACTGAGTGATGGTCGTCTTGAATTTTTTGTGTACAATAAGGAACCATTTAACTTTGCTACTAATGAAAAGTATATAGTAAATATATGAATAATTATGTACAACCTTTCTATAAAAAGATTCTTAGAAATACTAGGTCTGATAAACTAAACATTATAATGCTGCTAAACAACAGTTAATTGATTATTTTGAAAACTTTGATGGTAAAGTTAGTTTTACTTTTGATGTTTGGAGATCTCCTATTGTTCTTAATTATTCTTATGTGAGGACATATTAGATTGATGTTGACTGTGTTATGCACAAGACAATCATTTCTTTCAAAATATTTTTAAATGCCTGTGACGCATAAGTGTTGCTGAACTTTTACTTATAGCATGTTCTACCTTTAAATTAGATAACAAGATAATAAGTTTAGTTTTGATAATATTTCTAATAATAATGATGTTGTTGAATTGTTACAGAAAAACTTCAATCCTATGCCAGCTGTGGATTATTTTCATGTTCCATGTGTTTGTTATACGATGAATCTAATTGTTCAAGATGGTACAGATTAGCTGTTTCAGGACGCTTATTTCCTAAATAAGGGGTATTGTTATGTTTGTCAATTCTTCGGGCCGGAAAATACAAAAGTATAAGGTATTGTGTGCTAAATATAATTTGCCTCGTAAAAGACATATTATAGATGTCCACCACATATGGAACTCTACATATTTCATTCTTGGGCAAATTACACCTATATCCCTGAGGTTAGGGTATAATTACAGTCAAGGACATTAAGTTTTAAAATATAACATACCGTGACCAAACACTTTTACAATGTATCAGCCGTGTTCATCTGTCAAGGTTCCGTCCAAAAATTGTACTTTTTGTGTGATGTCATCAATATGTATTTTTAAAATGACGATACTACCCTTTGTACTATATATACTAAATATTTTTTAAAAAATTTAAATTAAGATTTCAAGCCTTAATATAAAGTCACAATTAGGATTTTGTTGAAACCCTAATTTGTAAATTAGGGTTTTCTTGAAACCCTAATTTGCAAATTTTGATCTGTTCTCTCTCCATTGCCGGCGACCAATCTCCTGCCGGCGTCGCCTCCATCGCCGGCTTCGCCTCCATCACCGACGACGTCGCCCTTCCTTTTCCATCTATTCTCTCTCCCCGCACCTCGCCCTCCCCGCGGCAGCCCCTCCCCTCACCCCACCCCGACGGCGCCTTCCCTCGGCCACGATGCCAGCCCCTTTCCTCGCCCCACGACGACAGCACCTTCCCTCGCCTCACGACGGCAGCACCTTCCCTTGCCCCACGACAGCATCCCTTTCCCTCCGCCGACCTAGATCTAAAATAAAGAGACGACCTTGATCTGAACATGGACATGGTCGCCACCATGGTCGGTCACCGAGCACCTTTACCATGGTCAGATCAAGAACATGGACATAGACATGGTCATCGTCACCGAGCACCTCCGCCGCTGCTGCACCGTCTTTAACGCCCACCGTGAAATGAAGAGACGAGAGATGGAGAAAGAGAGGAAATAGAGAAAAGAGAGGAAATAGAGAAAAAAGATGAAGAAAATGGAATTTTTATTTTATTTAGGGCCAATTCAGTCTTTTCGTCAAACCGTTACGTATTTTTGTATTCTGTTTGGTCAACGGACATAAATATAATTTGTCAAAATTATTGTCCTTACCTGTAATTATACCCTAACCTCAGGGATATAGGTGTAATTTGCCCTTGATTCTTTTAAATGTTATGGTATACAAAAGAGTTTATACCCATTGCATATTAACCAAGTTCCCATAAGACTTGTCAACTCCCGATGAATGGAAGTTGGCTGAATACATACTTGAATTTCAGGAAGAATTTCACAAGTCTCCAATTCGATAGTTTGGTACTTACTATTCCACATCCTTTTTTGCTATACTAGAAACACTTAAAAGGGATAAATGTTTTAATAGATAGTTATGGAAATGTTTAGCGGTATAGTGAAACAAATGGACATTGAATTTACAAAACATTGGTCATAATTGCCTACCATTTTGGCTATTGCCTTTGCTTTGGATCGTAGGTTCAAGTGATATCATGTAAATTATGCAATTACATAAATTTCATATAAAAGGGGTTATTCGTCAACTATAATGGACTTCCTAGATAAGTTCATCTTTAGCAAATTTATAACCATTAAACTCTGGTGACATCATAGTGCGCATTACAATATTTAGCGGTCAAAGAAATTATGGGTCACAATTCAAGGGTTTTGAAGATGTATTGACAAAACAACTAAGCGTGGAAGAACAATCCACATGTTTTTCTTCTTTTTACTCTTTTGATAAAATTGGTTTACACACAAATACTAATAATTATAGTTCATTGTCATTAGAGGAGTAAAATAATTTTGATTTATTAACTTTTGAAAAAACGTAAAAGTTTGTCGTATTTTATTCCAAATTGCACATGGTATATTACCGGTATAAGTCTTCACGGTTGCTTTAGGGTCATGTTTATCAGCGAGCGCGAGGGTGTTGGATGACATGAAGAGTCGTCTTAATCCCAAGTCAATGGAGTTATGTATTTGTTGAAATGATTAACTTGATGTAGAATACTGGGAGCAAAATCAACCAATTAATGACAGAGCGTCAATTCATATGCTGAAGATCTTTCAGATGATTAGGTTACATCTTTTTCCTTTGAGTTTCTCAACTTTTTAGAAAATTTGTTTTCCTCAGAACATAGTTTATATTGTCTCCCTAGATGTTTTTCGAAGATATCTAAATAGAAAATCTATACGAACATGTTGGTTAGGTAATCTTGAACTATAAAAAACTAAGTAACTTCATCTGTTTGTTTACAAGCAGTCGATCACAAGTCCATATTAAAGGATGAGGGCCTATTAATAGAATTATCATAAATTTAAGTTTATCAAAAAATTGAAAAGGATTTAAAAAAAGTAATAAAATTTTTCAGTTAGCCTAGGCCCGAAATCGGCCCTAAAACTTGGGCCAAGGGTTTGGACTAGGACTCATGTCACCTTGGCTTGTACTGTTGAAAAGCTCGACAGCCCAGTGCTAGGCCGGCCTAGCCCATTTGACACCTGTTCCCCAAGATCATGACCCCAGTTCACACAGAGACGTGAGCATGTCTCTAGATGGGATCGTGCCTAGTCCACCTAACTATTATATGTCTAGCCTTCCCTCCACTATTAGGTTCTCTATGCCTTTTGACTCGTCCTTTAAGACTCAAAAAGGTTTTGGACTTATGGCTAGATCAAGGCATTCCCTGGCCACATTGGCACTACGTTTGTCAATCTTGCTAGATAGACAAAGCGAAGTTGTGTTATGTAGGCTGAGAAAAAAAAACATGATCCTATAGTCCACAGAGCATTCATATTTTGGCCTCTTTTACGATGTATCACTCCCAGAGAGCGTCACATGTCTGTTTGATAAGATGAAATCTCATTTTCCTGTTATAAGTGGATGTTGAAATTCATTTTTCGACAGATGTAATTGATTTGCAAACCTCACTTTCTCAAATTAAAACTTTAGAGCTAAAGGATTCTAGAGAAAAAGTTCTTGGACCCTGATTTCAAATTCTACCTCTAAACCCTAACTCAAGACGTGAGCATTGAATACTGACTGTTGACAGATACTTGCTCTATGTGCCCTTGCCCTTGCAAGACTTCCACTCCTCATGCTCTGACTGGGAAGCCATGATCTCTGCCCTTGCTTTATCTCACACTAGAAACCTTGGTAACTAATTCAGATTGCATCTTTTATAATACCTCAATGTATTTTAAACCTAATTCCTTAGCATCATTTTGGCAACTTTGCTGGGGTAATGAGCATCATAGTACAGTCCAGCCCCAGTCTGACACACCTAGCATGTCATGCCTCAGTAGCACAAGAGGGCCAAAAAACTAGCCAAGGCCTTAACCTGGTCATTCAAGGGAGCATCACCTTAAGGACCAAGAGGAGACAAGTAATCCATTTGACTCTAGGTGCCTTAAGGAAGACACACCTACTGTGGAATTTTTTTTGGACACTACAATTCAATACCTCATCCCCACCATTTATTGGCATGAAAGACTATCAATAATCTACACAAGGCCCTACTCTTTTTAAAAGCCCTTCTCTACCATGCGCCTTAAGCTGCACCGTCTAGGGAAACACATCCTAAGGAGCCTTCCCTCCTTACATCATTAACTCTAAATTAGAGGCCATCATGCTTTGCCTCGAGGAATCTTTGACACCTAACCCTTCAGCCAGACTATCTGGACACACCTTTTACCCAGGCAATGTCACCACTACCCCTTACCTAAGAAATATATGCCTCTTACTTTTCTGCTCTTCAACGGTTAAGATGACAATGCCCTTGCGCACTTTATTCAATTTTTAGGCTTTTATGAGCAATGTAGGCCAGATAATACCTTGAAGCTAATGAATTTCACAGGCTCCTTACAAGACTTGCCTACTCCTGGTAGTACTAGATCTTGAAGGGACTCATGGACTTGCATGGTACAACCTTTTCTTAACAAACATCATTAAAAGGCCAAAAGACTAACCATTGTTGACACTAACAGATCCGTCTAAACCTAGAAGAGGACCTGAATGGCTAGGTAACCACTTCCACCTAAGTGCCTGGAGTGCACTGACTTTTGTAAGGATGAGACACATGTGCCAATCTGCATAAAGAATGTGAATCATGTCTAGCATGTTCGTATTGAAAACCTCCAATTGAGATCTTGGGGTCATCTTAAAGGGACTGCTCACCCTACTTGCGAGTCAGTCAGTCTTGCAAACCTGGAAGGCTCACCACTAGAATGCTTTCACTGCCATAACAAACACCTCTGAGGAACAACCCAACCACAACAACAACAACAACAAGTACTTGTCCCGAAGAGGAGTGATGTCCATGGCCCCACCATAGGGCGATGCCTCCCTCATAAGGGCTAGTCAAGTAGGTATTTCTAAGATCATAGGCAAGGTCTTAAAGCATTAATGTCTTCACTAAGGCTTGGTCACACAATAGATCAGAATCATCCTTCTTAGCCAATGTGGGATATACCTGACTCACATTTTGTCGTACTAACCATCATCTTGAAGTGGGATATACCTGAACTTGCCTTTGTTTTTTCCAACAATTGGCACCCCAACTGGATAGCCTAGTCTGACCTTTTTTAGTTCTAACACCATCTATAATGACCCAGTCCACGGTAACGGGGTGATGTCACCCTCAAAAGGGCTAGCCAAGTAGGTACTTCTAAGATCATAGGTAATCCCTCTATGGTGGGATCGTGGACCAAGTCGTTACAAACAATGTCAAAGTCGACTCTCAAAAGCTTGGTCTTGCCTAATTCAGTAGGGTTGCCAATGGTTGGATATATAAAGCTAAGCCCAGGTTATCCCACATCAAGAGGATGGTTACGGCAAAGACAGGTGACCCGGGTATTTCCCCCTACCCCACCCTGCCAGAGGATGACAAGACTAAATAACTACTGCCCTTACCACCAAACAGTTGGGAACCTGAATAACTGCACAAAAGAAATTATGTTTGCTAGAAAAGTGGCCTCTGGTAGACTTAAAGCTTAAGAAGAACAACGACGTTCGTGAACCCTTACCCAACTCACATAGATAAGGGTAAGGAGCATCAAGTCTTTGCGGTTGTCACAACGGAAGCCGTACCTTCATTTCTCAATCCTCAATCCAAACCCACTAGGAATGGCAATGGGGTGGGTCAGAGGCTAGTTTAATAGGATTTGTACCCGCCCTGATAGTCCAAGTATAGAACTTGATTTTGATCTACCGCGCTATCGGCTTAAGGGATGGGAATACCATCCCTAATTCGATGGACTACAAAAAAAACCCGGTTTTGCCCCGACATATGCAATCCAATCTATCGATCCAAACTCCCAAACTTTAGCCACCTTCCACATCTTCACCATTTTCTCCCTTATCTTTTCCAAAAAAGCTCAACACATAATATTCATGATCCAAGGCCACCAATAACAACAAATCTCCACACACACAGTCACAATCCCCACCTAATATGTACAAACAGTATGGTACATACAATACATATCAACATGACAAAAATCTTAAACTTGAAAAATCTTAATACAAGTCAATCTAATGCCATATTGGTTGTGAGACACACACTCACACATATACATAAAGAGAAAGAAGAATTTGATTAATTTGTGTAATCTAAAATGTCTGAAGTAAAAAAGACAGAGCCATGCAGAGATCGACGAATGAGGCATTCAATATGCTGCTACCGCCACTGCAGTTACCAGCGATGAAGGAGCTTCACTGGTGAAGGAGCTTTGATAGTAAGGGATTTTATTGAGAGAGTGGTGAGGCAGATTTCAGGCGATGAAGTTGCGACATACGCAAAAAGGATCGGAGGTGTATAAAAATGGTAGCGTTGTCTTAATGCAAAGAGAAGATGTGTGGAGATGGTGGATATGGAGGTGCATATAAGAGGTGTGGAGATGGTGACTATAGTGGTGCAGAAAAGAGAAGTGAGAAGCTGTGCAGCCGAAGAGAGAGGAGAAAAGAGAGAAGAAGAGAATGTGTTCATCTGCTTAGGTTTCTTTCTCCATTATTTATATTATTTAGATGAACGACTGAGATTTCACAGCCTATACATATAGGGCGACTATGGGTCTCTGGGATTGTCGAATACCATGGTAGATTAGATAGAATATTAAACCCAACCTATACCCGCTATGGGTTAAAAAAATAAATACCATACCTGCCCCATAACCCTATCAAAGTGCTCCTACTGGTTCGGGACTGGTTGGAGATCTATCGGGCATGGACCAAACTACCCATCCCTAAAGCCCAACCTAGGTGCCACTTTAAGAGCCCCTTCAGGTGTAGTAGACCCCTCCTATCCAACCAACCCCCATTTTCAAAGAGATGACGAAGATTAAAAATTGTTATAATGATATGGGATTCTCTCCTGAGGCACGAGCCTACATGTGCCGTTGTCTCATTGAAATGACAACTGGCCTTAGCCTTTAGAGCTTCAATGCCCAGACTGAGCTTTATCACTTGCCCTCTATAGCCTTGATTTTCATTAATGAAGTCAGCCCTCCCCGTTAGCACCACAACTGCCTTCTCTACCTGGAATGCAATCTCAATGTCATTCGCTTCCATCACTTCTTGGTTGATTGTGGTGTTTATTTAACTTGTACCTTTCTAAGTGAAAAATCAAAAACCCTGTCAATATTGCTGGCTCTACCTACAGCTCACAGGCAACCTTGGGCATATCACATGTGCCCTATTATCAGCTCTACCCTCAGAGATACTACCTTCCATGTCATGGATATAAAGCCATCAGTCCATCTACCTTCATAGATACTTCCTTCCAAGTCATGGATGTAGAGCCATCATTCCCTCTTCTTCTTGGCTAACCCTAGATCCATACCCACAAGGCTATCTCCTCACCAACCATTAGCATGTCAAGCTTGTGACTATCCTCTGAGACATGAAACACCTGAGGACATCCCTACCACCAAATCCTCGTAGAATGTGCTTAGCCATACAAGGCTCCCTGACTAGGACGAAGTTATTCATATTGAGCCTACTTCCAAGAAAAGAAAATAAAAAAATAAAGCCTTGATCTCTTCCTCCCCCTCGTAAATTGAAGACCAAGTCTTTACCTTCCACTCCAAAGTAAAAGAAATGAAAATATGAGCCCAGTTACCAGCGAATTGTCAAGGATGATAAGGTTTACTACCAGTTATGATAGTGGGCGATGGTCCCAGATGACTCTTCATTTGACCTCCTCAACCCTAGCCATATCAAAGAGCTTGGATGTGTTGCACTGCTGAAGAATGTTCTCCCATCCCTAATTCATCTTGGGTGCAACACCCAATGTTACCAAGATGGCCTCCATCCTCAGCCCGAAGACCTTGAAGAAGTAAACTTGGCAGACCCAAGGGAGGAACACCAATCACTTGAACTATCAAATATAAGATTAAGCTCAATATTATATATATGATTAATTGAGAATCTACAATAGGCAGGCTTTATTGGACTTATCACCCACCCTATTTGCATTGCCAGTATGGTGCCTGTCCAAAAGAAAAATAGACCAATTTGAGTCTAAATAGGCTTCGGGGACTAGAATGAAGCTTGCCCCACTGTTCCGCTGCCAAACGTAGACATGCTCGTCGAAGTAGCTACCAGGCATATAATTTTCTTTTATAGACGACTTTGCATGCTACTGTCAAATAGGCATGGATATGGTTGACTCTACCAAGACAGTCTTTCGAACTCTTATGGGGAACTTCTATTCCTATGTCATGCCATTTGGCCTCAAGAATGCTAGTTCTACCTATCAAAGGACCATTATTGCCATCTTCCATGAAATGATCCCATATCTTCAAATCCAAAAAGAGGCTGATTGGCTCGGGGGACTTCAAGTGGGTTTTTGATCATTGTAGACAGAAAAACATGCACACAAAGCCCTTGAAGTGTGTCTTTGAGAGTGTCATCTAGCAAGTTCCTCAGCTTTTTTGTTAGCTAGTAGGGCATTAATGTTGGTCTTAGCCTGTATGACTGCAAATTTATTTCAACTATTTGATCAGAGGACGACCAAATATTCAAAGCTAGAGAAGCAATATAGATCCCTAGTTTTGCCTCTTAAAGGTCCAATTGCTCTCTACATTGAGGCCCTTGCTGACTTCTTGGCCTTCTTCTCTTGTTAGCATTATGAACCAACCTCGGATCAATTGCCTCGAGAGGAGACATCCCTAGTAGCTAATATCGACAGATATGTTTGGTTGAGTTTGGTGTTTCCCAAACTATTAAAGGTCCAAGCAGAGAGCCCTCCAAGCAGGGGTTCCTGAGGTGATCACCTTCTTTCTTAGATTTGATAATGAGGTCGTCAAGATAGTCCTTCATTGTCTTGTGGATCAATTCACCGAAGATAAGATCATGGCCTTTGATAAATAACACTAGCATTCTTGAGCCCAAATGACATGACTTTTCAATGGAAGTTGACCATATGAATTCGAAAGGCTATCCTGACAGACTCGGCCGGGTGCACTCGTATATGATTTTAACTTGCAAACCTGTCCATGAAAGATATTCGTACTTGATAGCTACTTGGGTCAGCCTGTCTATGTTAGGCTGGGGGAACTCGTCCTTAGGGCAAGCTTTGTTCAACTCTATGCAGACTAGAAGTTGTTCCATTATTCTTTTTGACAGGCACCACATGGACCAGGTTGATAAGGTAGGTGATGTGTTCAATAATGACAATTTGTATTAGGCCTTTAATTGCATCTTTAATTTTAAGTTAAAGTTTCGAGCATAAGGTCCATGGGTGCCACTTGATATGAACAGACGCAATGGTGATGTTCCAGTGGTGCATGACAAGAGCAAGGCCTAGTCCAATTATTTCATTTTAACACCAATAAATGACATCACTATACTCCCTGAGGAGAGCAACCATTTCATATCTTTGACCCAAGGTGAGTTTGATGCCAACGTATATGATTCAGGTTCCTCCCGAGGGTCTGCCAAGTTAACTTCTATCAGGTCTTCATTCTGAGGACATACATCATCAATATTATAGCATCAGGGTGTGGTGTCTGGGATAAGTTCTGGATTGGGCTTCAGCGATGGAATACCATTCAAACTTTTCAGGATAGCTGGGGTTGAGGGGTCATATAAGGAGTCGCCATGGACCATCATATACTGTCGCAAAAGGTTGCAAACCTTGAGAATGTGGTCAAATTTTTGTTTCCTCCACTTTTGAGATGAGGGTGACGTCGGGGCTCTTTCTTTGGATTTATTCTTTTTCATGGACTTAGGCTCATCATGACATATTTTTACTAGTCCAAGAGCTTGATAGACTGGATATGAGTGGAGTGTGGATATTAGTGTAGTTCTCACCATCCTCGGTTAGCTGTGTGAAGAAGGAAGCTTTAAACATGTACGCCTTGGCACATTGAAAGAGTGCTTTGACCACAAGCTTGACGTCTAGGGGGATGAGTCACAAGCTTGACATGCTAATGGTCGGTAGAGGTACAACCTTGGGACATGGACCTAGGGTTAGCCAAAGAGAAGATGGAATAATAACTTTGCATAGACCAATGACATGGAAAGTGGTATCTTTGTGAATGGAGCCGACCATAAAGTAAACTATGATGTGCCTTAAGGTGTATATGAGCCATGGTCAAAGCTGGTTTATTGACATGGTTCTTGATTATCTTCTTAGCAGGGATGACGCTCTTTCAGACGGTGGGAAAAGGTATAGTGCTTATATAGGAACCACAATCAGCCAATGTGGGATAAAAGCTAGTGCTATTGATCAGATTAACAGAGCAATTGCAGTGCTTAACGTGAGGGTTGTCTTCATGAGTGAAAACCAAGGCTGTAAAGGGCAAGTATGGAGCTCGGTGTAAGTAGTGAAGCACTCGAGCCCAAGACTAGTGGTAATTGTAGTGAAACTCTTAATCTTCGTCAGAACGGATTAACTGCACATGAGGGGGCTCTTGAAGTGCCACCTGGGATTAGGTTAAGGCTTGAACAATAGAAGGTTCAGCCTCCATGACGACACCCATAACCACCTGATACTCCTTACCTTTATTTTCATGAGCTAGGCAAGGGCATCGATGGATGTCATTATTCTTCCCAAGCTTAAGTTCACCAGAGGCTGCTTTCCTGGCAAGCACACAGTTAATGCATTGTAATCCTTCAGTGGCTACAAAACATTTTTGTGGTTAAAGGTAGTGTTGGGCTTGGTCTCGTCCTCATTCATACATAGGGGGAATTTTCCTTGTGTTCTGTCTAGGCCTTATAGCAAGTCCTTAACCGTAATTATGTCATAAGGATAGCAAGAGCCAGGCTCTTGTTGCCTCCTTTTACAAAGCGCGGATCCTTTAGCTGAACTGATGCTTACAGTTTCTATTTTTGTTGTTTAGATAGGTTATTCTTCACATGAATTTATTGTGGAAATGAGTGTATTTTAAGGGCAAGGCTTCCTGGGCTTAACATGATCGATAGACTTATAAGTGTAGCGAGTAATATCCTTGAGATGATCTTATGATCTCAGATGAATGTTTTTAATGTGACCATGGTAGACACCATCCATGTTCTTTATGCAGATCGGCACAAGTGTCTCATTATTGCTAAAGTCAGTACACCGCAGGCACTTAAGGTGGAATCAGCTTATGTAGCCATTCAGGTCCTGAATGAGTTTTAACGTATGCTGGCAATGCCAACAATGATCACTCTTTTGGCCCCATTATGAAATGTTTGAGGAAAGAGTTATACCATGCTTTCATGGCTGATCTGAGTAGAGGCCGACATGTGTGAGGTGAGCAGAGGCAGGTTGCTATGAGGTTAAGTAATTGATCGGTTCTGCATCCTTAGGGTGGTGACCAGGAGGATTGAATTCTTAAAGGCCAAGACTGGCTAGGGTGAAGCTTCGGACTGCTGCATCGACAACATCTTCCATAATGGGTGTGTCCATCTCTGGGGCCGTCTAGAGTCGGACAACACATCTATTTATTAGTCCTCGAGGTGATGTTATTTTTGATGGCTAGGTTAAGGCTTTAGGTGGTTATCCTGGTGGTCTTGTGTTGTTAAGGCATGACGGGCTGGGCTTGTCAGACAAGGGCTAGACTGTACCATTAATCTAACATTTCTTATGGAGTCACCAAATTGTACCATGCCAAGGAAGTGGGTTTACAATATACTTGCAGGTGCCACAAACACACAGTCTGAGTTTGTTGCCTAGTGTGCTAATTTTTTACTCTTATTTTTAATCAATGCAATTGTATTTGATTTCAGACCTTAACTCTTGACCTTGACTTGAAACCTAAGCATTGGACTACTGATTGTTTATCTATTCTCGCGCTGTGCCTTTGCCCTTACAGCATTTTACTCTTTAGGCTATGTCGCCCCCCCCCCCCCCCCCCCAAAAAAAAAAAAAGAAAGTAAATTAACTTGATAAGAACTCAAACAAATATACTTTTTGAGAAATAACACTAAAACCCTGTACCGCTAGATTTCTATGGATGATGTTAAGTTTTTGGTCAAAAATGAGTTAATTGCCCTAAAAAGTGCATCAAAGTTTTAGAAACCAATCCCAAATATCCTTTTCTACTTCAGATGTAATACCACATAAAGCCACGTTACCAACCCAATTCAGTGAAGGCTGAATTCCATCAGCACCACAAAAACCACTGACTAGCCCAGAATTGGCAGTCATTAAAGTGGTTTGGTATTTTTATATTGGTAGTGAAGTTAGTTGTAGGTTTAATTAGTGGGACTGTAAAAAGTGGTGAGATGGGTTTGTGGTGGTAAAGACTTGGTCTGGTGGTGGTGGTCATGGCGGTGGTGGTTTAGGGGTGTTAGAGTTTGACAGCAACAGTGATAGTAAGCTGGCTAATTGTTTGTGTGTTGGACTGGCTGTGGGTGTTTCAAAAAGTGGTAGCTATGGTGGCGTGGAAGTTGGGAGTGGCGGCAGTGCTTAATGGGTTATAAGTCCTTATATAACGGGCGATGGTGGTCATGAGAAGACGAAGGAAGAAAGAGTTTTTGAAACTAACCTCAAGTTTGATCCCAAATCTATGTTTGCAAATTGGTGCATGTCAGGGTTAAAAATAATATGAGCTGACTAGTCTAGGAGTATTTTGGGATTATTTCTACTAATATTTAACATTTCAAGTGAGAAATAGTAAGCAAAAAGGGGTCTTTGATATGCCAACTCAGATGTGAAGGGTGTCAGTCTTTTCTTCAAAAAGTAGGGATAACGAGTTTATTAAAAAATAATCTCAGATATAACAACTGTAATTTACGCGAAAAGTATTCAGTTCTCCTGGCAATTGTCGTGACACCTTCATTTGTTGACTAACCATGGCCAACGCATAAACCCTAGACTAGACTAGTTATTTGTGAAGAAAAATTACAGTAGCATGCTTCAACTTGGCCACATTATCGACTAAGGTGCTTAATATAGAACGAAATCAGGAAATAGACCAATTGAACAATCCTGGCGATTTCCAAGGATGATTCAAGAGGAAGACACCTCCAGCTTAACATTGGAATAAGCACAACAATCTAAAATGAAACATACACTCCAATCTTGTCTACCCCCAATCGTGATATCCCACAGTTGATGCAAATAATATGAGATTGAGCTTATAAATTTCAGCCTATGATTTTACAGGTATCTATTTGGCATTTTTTTTAAAGAAAGAGGCATTCCTCTATGATGGGATCGTGGATCGGCTCACTCCAGAGTATATCAGAGCAGACTCCAAATCTCGAAATGGGCTATCCGGCGTGCCCATGGTTTGGATGAACCAATGCAAGCTTAGGTTTATCATACAACAGAAGGAGGAATGAGGCAACAAAGGGTGAACCAAGTATATCTTACTTTGGATATAGAGAAAGATTTTGGGTTATGCGCTATTGAAACTAAATATTAGAAGGGGAGATTTGATATCCCATAATTGATGTAAGATATTGTTTTTATAGAGCCATACCTATGATTTTAGAGTTAGTTACTTGACTAGGTCTTTTGAGGGTGACATTTTCCAGTAGTGGCGCTATTAACTGGGTCAACCCTACTTACCTCTCCCCCTAGGCTTTGAACCTAAAAACTATCTGCGGAAGACAGGGCAATAGAAACAACACAAACTAATTTAGACAGTTGCGAAGAGTCGTCCAAACCTAGAGCTTAATTTATCTCACTACTTACCAAAATAAGAAAGGAAAAAAAAATGAAAAACCATACACCGAAGAAAGCACAGCAACAACCTCTGGAAAATAGATCGCAGTCTTTCTCATTATCTTGTAAGTCCTACCTAAGCAGACTCCATACAATAATTAATGACCAAAGAACAATAACACTAGATCTCTAAATATTTTACCTGAACCCATTGCCACAAAGCCGGCATCAGAGGAATCGATTTACACTTACATTTTTCCCGTGGATTTGCGTCATTTTCGACCAAAAGGCCTTCACATAAATGCATGTGGTCTTCTTCTTCACACAGCTTCTTGGATTTAAAACAGTATCCATGGATCAAGTTTGTGGAAGAGGTGTTTTAGAATCCATTTAAGTTTGCTTATCTTGGCTACCGATACAGCTGACTCATTGCAATGCATATTAACTGTGATTTACTTATAAATGACAATCATTACCACATGTCCAAAGTTTGTTACTTATGCCCATATTAATAAAGGCACAAGGGGTCCCTAGATCCTAGGCACAAAGCGCAGGCACGCGCTTTTTCGAAGCGAGGCGCAAAATAAAAATAAAAATAAATAGATATTAGTGCATTAAACAAATAAGATCATGTAAAAAAATTCAGAACATGCCAATTTATCAAATTTTCAACACTAAAAAAAGTTTCAAATCTAATGAGAAGTAGTTAATCTTAAGCAAATATGATGACAACATCATCCTCATCATCAATGAGGGCTAAGGTAACAAACGAATCATACACTTCAAGTTTGGTAGATATTTCTTCTCAATTTCATCTTCTGTGTATACAAGGTGAAATGAATGAGTAAATTTACTTAAAAGAAAGTAACAATTGGAAATGGGGCCCCTAGGAACAATAATGAAAACATCGATTGATTTGGGATTTGGGGTTTTAGGTTTTTTTTTTGTGGTATAGATATTGACTTATTATGTTATGAAAGAAAAAATAAAAAATAATGAACGATTGAGATGATGCCACGATGAAAAAAATAACAAATTAGGATTTTTGGCCTTTTTTTTTTGCGCCTCCACAACCGCCTTATGCCTAGGCATGCACCTTTTCTAAGGGACTGCGCGTAGCCCTAGGCGAGACCCAAGGAGTGCACTTTGTGCTTAGGCATGCCTTTGATAACACTGCTTCTGCCCTCAAGACTTGTATCAAGTTTCTTACTTCTGCCTTTAAGATTTGACATTGCACCCTTTCGACTCGTAATCAGTAAAGGAAACCGATTTTGGGGCGACAAACAATACCAAGGGACATCTTCCAAAACTAGTAGGATACACGTGCGATGCACGTGAACCAATACACATGTAACATTATAAGATTATGGTATAAAAAAGTTATAACCCCGTGTATTCTCAAAACCATGATAATCAATATTTTATGGTTCAAATATACATGGTAATTCAACTGAATCTAAGAGTGCAAGTTATGCAAGTTAAAGGAAAGCTTAACCATGTCTCGTTTTAATTGTTATTTATTTGTTGAACCATATTGCTAGATTTTTATTGTGAATGTATAATGTTGAACCAATTATCCATAAAAGAACATAAAAGTAAAATTCATCGGTCTTTAGAGAAAAGCGTTACAATTTAGTAATAATAGTTATTTAAGAAATGTTTGTGTTCTTCTTATGTCATAAAATACTATCATCGTCAAGGTCTTGCATGTCCTAATTTATATAAAGAATCAAGTTATGGATGACAATGAACATAGATGTATTATATTACTCATAAGTAATATAAGTTAATTGTAGCATTTATGAGTAGTAGAAAAAAAATTTGTTCAAAAAATCTAGATTCAAGGCATACTAATTATGTTTTGAATCACAAGAAAGTAATTTTTACATATAAGAAGGGTATTGTGGTCCAAAAAATATTTTTCAAGGATCCACACTTTTTTATGTAGTATAGATAGATATGTACGAAAAGAATTCTCCATATGTTGGTACATATGATGCACACAGAGGTTGTTTGGTAATACCAAATTATGTGCTAAAACTAAAACGCCGAATTTATAAAACTGAAAATCTTAGGGCTAAATTTGTAACTAAGCGGCTTAATTTTTACCACTATAAAATCAGTTAAAAATTTGGTAAACCAAAAGTAAAAGTCTGAAAATTATTCCATTTTACAAGTTTATCTATCTGACTAGAATCACAGTATGTATGTAGTTCCAAAACTATGATGATTGTGCTCACGGTGGTAGTGACATTGGGTAGTGTGCGACGATGTGACGGTGATAATTGTGGTGGTGGTGACAGGCACTGTTATGGCAGTCATGCTGTCGATTGTAGTGCACAAATATATATATGTATATATATATATATATATATATATATATATATATATATATATATATATATATATATATATATATATATATATATGGATGTGTCTTAGCGAACATAGACATGATGGTGGTGCCGATGGCGTGGTGGAGCCATATGCGGTGGTCTTGCCGTGGTGATAATAGTGTTCGTGTTGTTATCTAATTGTGGTAGTGGTAGTCGTGACAGCTGGTAGCGGTAGTGGTGACGGCTCGGTTGTGGTAATTGTGGTATTGGTGGAAGGAAAAAGGCATAGTGGTTATGATAGTGGTAGTCGTGACAGCTAAAAGTGATTTTGCCAGAAAAATAATTAAAATGGCATCATGGTGGTAATTTTTTTTAAGTAAAAATCTGTTTAATAACTTTTGACCATGTCACGTAAAGTTAAGTGGTAAGTGTTAAGTTCTCTTTAACCTACAATTTTGGTTTATTTATGGTAGGACTAATTCTTTAAGTGATAAAAGGTTAAGCATTTTTAATTGGAATGCACTTAATTGACACAAGATTAAGCTATATCGAACACACTAAATTAAAAATTACTGAAAATTTTTACTTTCAAATGTTTAATTACTTTGTCAAAGACACACTTAGAGTACTCTACAATCAACCTAAAGCGTTGAGGCAAAGCTTGGACATAAAATTCAAAGTTTTTGCTTGACAAATAATTAAATTCAATGTTTTTGCTTAACAAATAATTTTTTCACAATGACATTCTTTAATTAAATGTCACTAAATGGCATTAATTTTTATTTGTGAAAAAGAGATGATAATGAATTCAAATCAGGAAGTTACTTTCTAACTTCTAAAAATATGCTCCAATTGATAAGGGATATGTAGTTGTTTACTTATTAGTGGTTAGTTATTATATAAGCGGTAAGAGTTATTTTGTAAGTAGGTAGTTTGTCATTAAGTGAGTAGTTTGTCTTGATAGTTATTTTTTACAAAGTTTGTAGTATAAATGGTGGGTCAAGAAGGTGCAGAAAGGATCATCAATCAACCAGATAAATCAAGACCTTTTGAAGTCATTTTCTTTCTTTTGTTTCGAGACTTTTGCTACTGATCGATAATTTCAGTTTCCAGTGTAAACATTCACAATCAATTCAAGCTCTCTTCACTATAAGAAAAATTGTCTTTATCAACAAATTTTTAGCGACGGACAAAAATCTGTCTCTAAAAGTGACCCTTACTGACAAATTTCTGTTCGTCGGTGAATATCTTTAGCGACAGATTTTTACCGATAAAAAATCCGTCGCTAAAAGTCTTTTTCAATATTTTGATTTTCGGTCAATTTTTTTTCGCTCGGGAGAAAAAAATATTAAAAATTATTTAGCGACGGAGTATTGCAGACGTATTAAATCCATCGGTAAAAGTAATATTTTTAAAATTTTTATGACGTTTAGCGACGGACCTTGACTGACAGCCAAAATCCATCGCTAAAAGTCATGTAATGTAAAAACCTAACTCCATTTCTCTTTCTCCCACTGCGCTTTTCCTTTCGCTCTCTTTTCTCCCTCTTCTCTCTCTTCCTGTCGACAGCTCGTCCGCCCTTCTCCGGGCTCATCCTCTGCTACGCCGCTGTGACACATCCCCGCCGCCGCGACACTCTGGTAGGTGCACCATGTGCCACCGTGACAGCAATGACCACGATAGGAGAAGGAAGGGATCGACTTCCTCGTCGTCAAGAAAGATCACCGAAGAGGACATTGCCAAGTATTTTGCCAATAAGGTAAAAGCTGGTGTTTAATTGTTATTCCCTGTGGTTTTAGGATTTCTTGGGGTGGTATTGGAGAGTTTGTTGTTTTGGATGATATTGATTTTGACAGTTTTGGGCTTTGAAAGTGGTGAAGAAGCTCAGGTCGTAGACGGTTTCTGGCTATTCGAATGACTCCAATCCCTTCGGCAATGCTAATCTCAACAACACGTAAGTTGATTTATATCCTCGAATAGTGAATATTGTTGTGCTTTAATTTGTTTATATGTTTTTCACTGTCGTCGCTGCGGCAAGTTCGCTTTATAGATGGCTGTAAACTGTGCTGGATTGAATGCATGTTGGCTCCATTTTAATTTGTTTCCGAATTCGACAATTGTTTCTGGCCTAACCCGTTCTATATTTAGTTAAACTGCTGGTGCTCTAAAAATTTGAGTGTTTTTCTTCATTTTTATTTAAATTTCTCTCTTTTGATTAGAATCGCTGGTGATGAACTTAACATGAATCAATCAAATCTCCTCGTGGCAGCCTGTTTCATGGTTGAGCTTTCTTTTGCTGATTGCAACTAGAGCAGGACTGCTCTATTACTATGACAAGGAAAAGAAACAGCTTATTGAAGGTAGATTATTATGGTGAGTAGGATTCCTGTGTAGCTGCAGGATTGATGTGCATGGACATAGAGTAATTGCACCAATTTTTCCTCTACTATGAAAATTATGTGTATCCACTAAATTGAGGTTTAGGCACTTGCACTTCAGAAACCTAAGGCGGGTTTAAGGTCATGACAATGAGAATGTGCCTCGAGTCCCTGACAATGAGAATGTGCCTCGAGTCCCTGACAGGTAAAAAGCATGAACTGTAAGATAATAGTAGATGTACTTGGATATTGTTCTCCACCACAATTCTTCCTTGTCAAGAAGATTCCACATGAAGGTAGCATCTCTAGTAGGAATTTGTTCAGATCACTTGCTTGGCCTGATGCTCTTATAATACTAACTACCAAAGCTTTCAAAAATCGCTTCGGGAAACTAGGATGCAATATTAGTTAATGGAAGGGTTTGGCTCCCAACTTAAGGTTTGAGGTTCCGGGAACTCTTTGGCTTCAAATGTGATTGCCCTTTGCGATCTTATTTGCGTTTGATTTTGAGCCTGTAGTCCCGTTTAATAATATGTGGATTTGGAATGATCCTTCTTGTTCCCATCCACGTCCTTTTGTCACAGAACGCTTTAAATAAAATAGCAAGGTTAGAAGTAAAATGGATGTTGGAAAACTTGTTTTCAGCTTCTCTCTTGATGTTTTGCATTTGAGTTGTACATAATCTCCTCCTTTTTCTACTTTTTTCCATTTTCAAAAGACAAAAACATGCATAAGGTGGCTAGTCTATGTCATGCATTTATTACACTATTCATAACTCTCAAGTTAAAAAGAGAAGGAAAATTGAAATTCCTTGGCTAAAAAATATACATTGTTTAATTTTGAATTCTCAATGTAGAAGCAAAAATAATATATAGGGTAATGCACTTCCTTGATATGCGTGTTGTTGGGGGCAATGAGAATGTTCATCTATCTATACATCAGCTTAAAGATGTTTAGACTCTACACGGTCAGTTAAGATAGAGCGCGGCAATCATTTCAAATTATTATCACTGTATGGACTTTAAAGCTTACAGCTTGTGTGCTAGAGACTCGATGACCACTTTAGGATTTTGGAGCAAGGTTCCTACTTATATTTTGTATGTTTCAATAAAATTTGTAATTTTATTTTAAAGATTGTATGATGTGATCAGTTATATTTAGTGAATATCTAATTTTGTTAGTTCAGTATTGAGTTTTAGTTGGTGGCATATGACTTAAATCTTGTTTGTATTACTTAAAATTTGATAAAGAATGAATGCTAGCTTTATGAATGACATTGTTGTTAGACTGGTTGATTATGATTAATGGTCGATAGACATAGGTTTGAATATTTAAATAAACAAAAATTGAGGAACATTTTTTTTTACTTTTACCAGCGACGGACATATTGTGACGGAATTCTGTTACTAAAAGTACTTCAAATAAATCAGGTTTGGTTTTTGGCGACGGAAATATGTCGCTAAAGACTTCATTTTTTGACAGTGGACTTTTAGTGACAGACTGTCCTTCGCTAAAATTTGTGAGCGATGTACTTTTAGCATCGAAATTTAGCTACTTAAAATGGTCAACTATTTGTGGCGCATATTCCGTCGTTAAAAGTCCTTTTTTAATTTTTTTTGCAAAAAAAAGAAAAAAGGATAAATTTTGAAAAATACCTTTAGTGACGAAAACTTCCGTCGGTAAAAGTATTTAATTCCGTCGGTAAAACTAAGATTTTTAGCGACGGATCACCAAATTCCGTTGCCAAACTTTTAGAGACGGGTTGTCTGTCCCTAAAAGTCTTTTGCGACGGAATGAGGACTTTTAGCGACGGAATTGTCTGTCGCTAAAAGTATTTTTTCTTGTAGTACTTTTTCATATATGGGTGCACATTCTTCTTTTTTTAGTTTACATTTCCATTTTTTAAATTTAAGAGAAGTCCTCAGGCTCTAGAGGATAAAAAGATCTGACATTATTTACCGGTTGTGTTATAGGCACACGATGGATAGTGAGTTTGTTCAACAGCACAAACAGATGTTCACCACCATCCAAGATGTATCCCTACTATCATTAACCAATAAAATCGATCATCCACCGAAAATATTGTTGCTAAATTCCAATTATCCTCTTCCTTATACAAATTCACAGGGAATAAAGCAAGCACACCCACATAACCAAAAACGTTTTCATGTGGTTCGACAATACGCTATGTGTATGGAGAACGTCAAAGTAAGTTCCACTGATCAATCAAATCAGAGATTACAAAATGTTTGGACATTTTCACATAAACCACGCATGCCTTAGCAGTATACCCCAATCTTAGCCACAGAGGGAAAAAGGAACCGTACATAGATGTACAACAAGTGGAGCAGATCCCTCAGTTTAGTTTTATATCCCTCTGCTGAGTTTATCACACTAGAAAAAAAATGCCCATTGCCACAAGTTTCCTGCGACACCCTCAACTCTGGTGACATTACCGGGCTGAGTTATCGATCATAATCACATTCAAAATCCTGTGCTGAATAGAGAGCAACAGCATCCTCATACTCATACATCATTAATAGACTCTCCAAAATGCATCCTTACAAAAATTTTCCTTACAAACATACATCATACTGCAGCGGAAGACTTTGAAGTTTCTAAACAACATGAATATTTAAACCTAATATACGACTGTAGTCGTAGGATTCTTAACAACCTATCTCGCAGTTCAATCTTTACCTCACACAACGTATCCCCTTGCTCAACTTTTCTAGCTTGTTTCTCTTTCCCTCTCTAGAGGGTTCTCCTTGATCAACTTACAGCCTGCACAATACAACATAAGGAATGAGTGCAAATCGCCCAGTAAAAACAATACGAGGAATATCATGTATAAATGATTCAAAAGACTAGGAGGAATAATGATCATCTCAACGATAGCAATGAATCAAGAGTAGTCAATAAATTTTTGACATCAACATAATTGTCAAACGATAATTTTTCTTTCGTTAGACTGAGCGGCTTTGAGGCCTAACAGAACAGCATTACTGCCACCTCCTCATGGATAAGACTGACTGACTGACTATGCAAGTGAATTCAAAATCCAGGGTCGTAAAGATAAACATTATTGAAATACAAATTATTAAAATCATCAACATCAAAAGAAAATAAAATGCAATGCACATGAACATGACAGACAGGACTCGACCAGACACGATAGACTCTGCTCGAGCAACATTCATCCTCTTTGGCCAGTGATCATAATTCATAAGCCATCCTCCTCATATTGATGTCCAATTTTACGGGGTGTTCATCTCAGTCTCAAATAAATAGAAGAGACATTATCAACAAGAAGGGAACTAATTTAGAGTGCTTTCCCTACCACCTTACAACCAAGCAGCAGGACTTCTTCAACGGGGTGGACTAAGGAAATTTTTTTCACCTTATGTCTTCAACAACACAGCTCAACAAGGAATACCGGATCAGAAGATCAACCGGTGTTCAGACATCACAACAAGAGTTCAACCTAACATCATCAACAGGGCAGACTTGGGAGAAGTTTGCCGCAAGCCCTCAATAACATTCTTATATAAGAGAAATGTCGGTTACCAACAAGTGCTGACAAACCACAACAACAATGTAACGACCTTAACAACATTATCATCAACGATAGGGCGGACTCGGAAGAAGTTGCCACAAGTCCTCAATGGTGTTCTCAAAGAGAAGAGATATCGATTATCAATAATTACCGGCATCTCACAACCACTACACAATAACCCCTACACAATATCATCATCAACTTAAAGTATGCTAATTGAATCGAATCATAGTATACTAGGACACGCATCATCCTCATTAAATTCTATCAACAGGGCAGAATAAGGAATATGTTAGATACATGTGACTCGATTGAATTCAATGAAATCTCGAAATGAAGATTTCGTACCTTGCTAAAAAACCGATCCAATTCCCATTCTCAACCCATGACCAATATGAACTCGATTATGTTTGTTCTATCAGTCAGATTTTTGGGGGAGTGATTTGGTAATACCCCAATTTGGCCACTATTAAGAAATAAAGTTTTTTTATTTCACAAAGGGGCATGAATTGAATGGATTCAAAATGATGTTATGGCATGGATCGGGATTATAAATTAAATTGGTATTAATTAATATTTATCAAATTCTCATTCAAACTTGGAACGAGCATGAAAAAATTAACGATAAAAATTCTCGTAGAATCGAGAATGAAAATGAATTTATTCCACCCTAAGTCCTCAATAGCATAATTCAAATATGCATATACCAGTTACAATGACTACCAGTGTCCAATCATAACGACAAGAATCCAACAACACGTCATCAACATGGCATGTTAATCGAACAATGAATTAGCATATCGAACAGCATTGTCCTTACCTGATTGGGTTATAGCCGAAGCAACTCGCAATCTCTGATCGCAACGAGCTGCATCACCTAGTCAAATCATATCTTGTTCGTTAGCCATCATTCAACATATACGCACTCCTTATTCTACCCATTCCCACTTAACCAACATCTTACGACAGCTAGTTAATTCGATCCGATAATCAGATCCTTAATCTAGCCTTATGACTTATTATCGATAACAACCCTCATTTTAGACATACTACCACTATTCCTCACTTCCCACCCCTACAAATGCTAAATTATGCGCGTTCTAAAAAATTTAGCGCCAACATGGCAAATTATCACAGTATCCCCTGATGGCCGCTACATCACCAACACCCGAAAACAGCTTTAAAATTACTTTTTAGATGTACTGCATCATTTATAGACCAAATATTCCCTCAGAAAAGTTTAAAGGGAAAATTACCAAAACACCCGTTAGCGGCCATTGCCTTAACAAACATCTCAAAACTACTTTAAAATAACTTTTTGGATGTTTTACAACCCTTCTCAAACCAACAGTCCTTCAAAGCATTTTATAGAAAATTACCAAAATACCCCCCTCTGGCGGTAAATTATCGAAATGCCCCCGAGGTTCACTATCACTGCAATGCCCCAAATCAGTTTCAAAACAACCTTTTAGGTGTTTTACAACCCTTTTCGGACTAAAAATGCCTTTGAAAAACTTTATCAAGAAATTTATCAAAATAGCCCTCTCTCGATGGCAAATTACCAAAATGCCCCTGAGGGTTCCTGGCTTCAGAAAAATCTCAAAAGTGCTTTAAAATGCTATTTTAAGCCTCTTGAAGTCATTCTTGAGTTAAAAAGTATTTTACAATTTTTTTGCCCAAAAATTCTAAACCGGTGTTCGGACTGAGTGCTTAAAAGTCCATTCGGTAAAAAATAGCTAACGACTTTGGAATGACCCAAAATCTTAGAAAATGAAACTTCTCAGCATCCTAAGGTCCCCATAAAATTTTTGCGCAAAACCGCGCTCGTTTGGTACTTTAAATTCCACTACGAGATTTCCAAAATCACCGCATTTGTTCACCCTCTTCCCGACCTCGGAAAAATCTGAAATTTTTCCACGACACATGTCTCCTAAAAATAACTAGGGTCTCTTTTTTGAACTTTGGATTAATCTGTTATAATTAAATACTTTAAAATAAATTCTATTAATTCCGTAATTCCGAACACCGTAAATGATTTACTGACAAGCTGGAGACATGTCCGTCATCATCTAAAGGATCTCTCCTAAGTGATGTCAAGAGCTTAGGAGGCTAGGGGGTGGGGGTTAGTAACAACTAGATATTTTGTGTGTACCTTTTATATGTGTAGTAATTATTTTTGTGCTTTGAATATGAGAAATGGGGAAAGTTGGCTGCCAATTTTCTGCCAAAAAATAACTAGAAGAAAGGTAAGAGAAAATAGGGACGCATCAATTGCCGCTACATTTATCGCGAGCTAGAAAGAGACAAATCTCAGCCATATTGACAAATAATTTGACATGTTTTTATATTTTGCTAGAAAGCAATCTTTAGCAACAGACCCCAGCTCTAATGCATTTTGGTTAGACAAAAAACCTCGCTCGGGCTTAGCTGTTAAGACAAATCTTTACTGAGATCTGCTTATGGAACTGGGAGTGCCACCGGTACGTGGCAAGGTTGGTAGCCTAGCTCATAACCACTTGGTTTTACGTCAATGCTTTAGCATTCCCATGGAGGGGAATGGTGCATGCCGTAGTTCTTGCCGTCACGAACAGCGAAAGGTGTGCAGATAGAACTCAGAACTTTGTTGTAAACAAATGGTCACTCAAGCTTACACTTTGTTGCACTCAAACTCACACTCACAAATATATGAGGAGGCAATTTAGAGATTTTGAGAGAATACTTTCATTCCACTTAATCAAAATGGATGAGGTACATGAGTTTATAAAATACCTAAAAGTAACTCTCAAACTTACAATAATCATATCACTCACTCCACTATCTACATAATTACTAGACCACTACTCATCTTCATAATCATGCAAGTAATGCATTTGTAACATATGCACCACTAACATATTATTAACACCCCACTAACATATTAGTAACACCCACTAACACATGACTAATGACCACTAACATGCCATTAACACACTAACTTAATTAGTAACATGTGACTAAAAAGATCAAGATTATTATTATTTTAACACTCCCCTTTAAACTTGATCTTTGACTCCAAGCAAACTTCTCAATTTGCGAAATGCCTCAACTTTGAGGGGCTTGGTAAAAATATCAGCAACTTGGTCTTGTGACTTCACATACTTGAGCTCCACCGCTTTTTCGGTAATGCACTCTCTAATGTAGTAATACCTTGTATTGATATGCTTGCGTCGATCGTGGAACACCGGATTTTTGGCCAATGCTATTGCCGACTTATTGTCAACGAAAATCTCAGTTGACTTATTTTGTGGCAAATGAAGCTCCCTCAACAAAAATCTAAGCCAAATAGCTTGACAAATACATGATGTGGCGGCGACATACTCTGCTTCACAAGTAGAAAGCGTCACAATTGGTTACTTTTTTGAGCTCCATGTAAATGCCGTATCTCCCATATAGAAGACAAACCCGGTGGTACTCTTCCGATCGTCTAAATCTCCGGCCCAATCACTATCACAATAAGCCGAAAGCTTGAAGTTGTTAGAAGGAGAATAAAATAAACCGAACTCGATTGTACCTTTGAGGTAACGAAGAATTCTCTTAGCCGCTTTCATATGAGTCATGGTAGGAGCTTCCATGTAGCGACTGATAAGCCCAACTCCAAACAAAATGTCTGGTCTTGTACATGTCAAGTACCTCAAGCTTCCGACTAGGCTCTTGAAAAAAGTTGGGTCTACCTTCTCTCTAACATCTTTCTTTGACAACTTGACTCCACACTCCATGGGGGTACTCATGGGATTGGCATCATCCATCTTGAACTTCTTCAGAATTTCTTTTGCATACCCTTCTTGGGAAATAAAAATGTCATTATCTCGTTGCTTCACTTCAATGCCAAGGTAGTAGGACATGAGGCCAATGTCCGTCATCTCAAACTCTTGAGCCATTGCATTCTTGAACTCCTTAAACCTGCTTGTGTTATTCCCTGTAAAAATCAAGTCATCTACATACAAGCAAACAAGTAACATATCTCCATCACCATTCACTTTTGCGTAAAGAGCATGCTCGTGAGGACACTTGGAGAAGTCATTTGCTTGGAAATACTTGTCAAGTCTACTATTCCAAGCTCTCGATGCTTGCTTTAACCCGTATAATGATTTCTTTAACTTAAGAACTTTGTCTTCTTGCCCTTTCATGACAAAGCCCATGGGTTGCTCAACGTACACCTCCTCTTCAAGAAAGCCATTTAAGAATGCCGATTTGACATCCATTTGATGGATTTTCCAACCATTTTGTGCCGCCAAAGAAATTATTAATCTAATAGTATCTAAACGGGCAACGGGTGCAAATACCTCATCATAGTCAACGCCATGCCGTTGGTTATAGCCTTTCGCAACCAACCTTGCTTTGTACCTCTCTATTTCACCTACTGCATTCTTCTTGGCTTTATACACCCATTTGACTCAAATTGCTTTTTGGTCTTTTGGAAGTGTGGTCAGCTCCCAGGTGTTGTTCTTCCCTATAGATTGAATTTCTTCATCCATCGCATTTCTCCATTTCTTTTCTTTGATTGCTTCCTCAAAGCTAAAAGGTTCACTATCACCAAAAAGACAAAAAAGAGTCAAATCACCAATTCTTTGAGTTACCTCTTCCGTTTCTTCATATTCTTCCGTTTCTTCATATACGTCGCGGAGGCTCCTTGTGCGACGTGGTGGACTTTCACTTGAAGTAGGTGAAGCTTGCTCTTGTGTGGATACTTTAGGAGATGATGGAGGAGAAATGACCCTTTCCATGTCATCATCTTCTTGCTCCTCCACATCAAGAAAAGGGAAAGTATTGTAACTTTCTTGCGGAATGTTCCATTCCCATGCACTTTCTTCATCAAATACAACATCTCTGCTAACAACAATCTTGCCATTGCTTGGGTTATAGAGCTTGTAGCCTTTGGATCTCGAGTCATAGCCGATGAAAACATACTTCTCACTTTTGTCATCAATCTTGGACCGCTTCACATCTGGCACATGCATATAAGCAATGCTACCAAAAACTCGCAAATGAGAGACACTTGGCTTCCTTCCATGCCATGCTTCTTGTGGTGTCTCACCTTGAACTCTTCTAGAGGGAAAACGGTTCAACAAGTAGACCGCACAATCAACGGCTTCTGCCCAAAACTCCTTGGGCATTCTTTTGGTCTTCAATAGACTCCGGGCCATGTTAAGAATGGTTCTATTCTTCCTCTCGGCGACGCCATTTTGTTGTGGAGACCTTGGAACTGTTAAAGGATGGCGAATTCCATTTTCCTCACAATACTTTTTAAAAGCATTTGATGTGAATTCGCCTCCTCTGTCAGATCTTATAGCCTTCACATCATAACCACTTTCTCTTTCAACAAGAGCTTTAAACTTCTTGAAAACATCAAATACCTCCGATTTTTCTTTAAGAAAATAAACCCAAGTCTTGCGGCTAAAGTCATCAATGAACAAAAGAAAATATTTGTTCTTACCAAGTGACGATGGATTAATTGGCCCGCAAATATCCGAGTGAACAAGTTGAAGCGGCTCCATGGCTCTTGAGTTAGCTTCCTTTGGAAAACTTTTCCGGAATTGTTTGCTGAAAATGCACCCCTCACAAAGCTGATTCGGGTGACTAATGTGAGGCAATCATTTTACCATCTCCTTTCTAGACAACAAATTTAGTCCTCCAAAATGCAAGTGCCCGAGCCTTAGATGCCAAAGCCACGATGAATCTCTAACACAACTCTTCAAACATTTAGCAACATCACTTTGAATATTTAACAAAAACATCCGGTTTCTTGTCATAGGAACATTAGCATCCAAATTTCCAAACGGGTCTTTCATGAAAAGACTATAATTTTTCATAACAATTTCATAGCCTTTTTCTAAGAGTTGTCCCAAGCTCAAAATATTATTCTTCATATGAGGCACATAGTAGACATTTGAAATGAATTGATGCTCACCACTCTTCAAACAAATCAAAATGTTACCTTTTCCTTTCACCGGAATTTGAGATGAGTCGCCAAAAGTAACTTTGCCATTGACTGGTTCATCGAACTCCACAAACATACTCTTGTTTCCGCACATATGGTTGCTAGCACCGGTGTCAAGATACCACAAATTCTTCTCGCCACTTTCTTGTCCCTTGCACGCCAACAGTAAAGTATGCTCTATTTCTTCGTTTTTGCAATTTTCGCCACTTTCAACATAATTAGCTTCCTCCTTAACGTCATTAGCATCATATCCACATTCTGAAGCATAATGACCAAAATTGTTACAATTGTAACACTTAACTTGAGATTTGTCATACCTTTTTCTGGAATAGTTTCCTCTACCACGACCTCTTACTTGCTTTGAGGTTTGGTATCGTCCTTCTTTGTTGTGGGAGCGAGCATTGCTTCCTTCTCCTCTTCCTTTTCCTTGGCCACGACCTCGACCCCGTCCACCTCCACGTCCACTTCCTTGACCCTTTTGGGCTCCTTCTTGCTTTCTTTCTCTTTCCTTCAAAGAAAGCTTTGTTTGTAGCACATGCTCCAAAGACTCTTCTTTCTTCTTGTTTAGTCTTTCTTCATGAGCTTGCAACGATCCCATGAGTTCATCAACACTCAAGGAGTCTACATCCTTAGACTCTTCAATGGCTACAACAATGTAGTCAAACTTGGGATCTAGTGAACGGAGGATTTTTTTCCACCACTCGTGCGTCATTCAAATCGTCGCCATTTCTCTTCATTTGGTTAACAATAACCAAAACTCTTGAAAAGTAGTCCGAAACTAATTCGGATTCTTTCATGCGTAAGGCTTCAAACTCGCCTCTTAGCGTTTGGAGACGAACCTTCTTCACTTCTCCACTCCACCATGAGAAGTTTGGAGAATCTCCCAAGCATTCTTGGAAGTAGTTGCATTTGCAACCTTTTGCAACATCGCATCATCCAAGCTTTGATGGATGATTGCAAGAGCCTTTTGATCCTTCCTTCTAGTGGCTTGTAAGGCCTCCTTTTGCATAGCACTGAGTGTAGCTTCACTTTGAGGCTCGGTAAAGCCTTTGTCTACCACCTCCCACACATCTTGCGATCCAAGAATCGCCTTCATGCGAATACACCAATTTTCATAGTTGTCTTTGGTGAATCGCGGGATTTCAAATGAAACCATATTGTTTGCCATCTTTCTCTCTCTCTCACACTAACTTGAGCACCACTAACCTGGTGCTCTGATACCACTTTGTTGTAAACAAATGGTCACTCAAGCTTACACTTTGTTGCACTCAAACTCACACTCACAAATATATGGGGATGCAATTTAGAAATTTTGAGAGAATACTTTCATTCCACTTAATCAAAATGGATGAGGTACATGAGTTTATAAAATGCCTAAAAGTAACTCCCAAACTTACAATAATCATACCACTCACCCCACTATCTACATAATTACTAGACCACTACTCATCTTCATAATCATGCAAGTAATGCATTTGTAACATATGCACCACTAACATAATATTAACACCCCACTAACATATTAGTAACACCCACTAACGCATGACTAATGACCACTAACATGCCATTAACACACTAACTTAATTAGTAACACGTGACTAAAAAGATCAAGATTATTATTATTTCAACAAGAAGAACATAGATAACTGAGATTTTAATTCAGTTCGATCAGGGGTAATTATAGATTACACTGGTCATTCAACATTGTTACGAGTAAAAATCTCTCTAGAATGAGCAATGCTAGGTGTAAGGTTGCAACCACTGGTCCGCATCAATGAAGGACACATTTAGATAAGGAGAGGCTTGAGTGTCATTCAGTCTCTGAACATAGGGCAGCCTCATTGTCGTGTTAGCTCCCCCTCCCGTGCACATGTACTCTCCGTAGAAAATAGTCCTGTTTGTTCAGAAAACAAAGAAAGAAAAAGGTAGCATTTCGTCAGTTATTTTGACCACAGGAACTCAAGAATGGGGACTGTTTTGCCAGAATGTAAAAAGGATATTGTACGATGGATCGATACAACGGATCCTGAATATTGCACCGAATGCATTCATGCATGTTGTACATTCGTGCGGTAGTATCCTTTTTAACTCTAGCAATATTATTGCTTAAAGATTGATTTGGATGTGTGTGGTAACTGGTCTCTCATGGGATCGTTGAAGTCGTTCCAACCCTCTGGAGCGACGATATCAGACATGAACGTGTAAGCGAAGACAACTCGAGAGAATGGCCTCCATGCTCGACCAAGCCAAATTCTTCCAGTCCCACCTAAGCTGCAGTTCACGAAGGCAAAGCCGCTATTTTCATCCATAGAAGCTCGGCCATTTGCTGTAACAGCTCCATTTATGGACTTCACTCCTGCTGGTACTGGGTTGGCCATGGAATTCAGCTGACAGTTCTGTAAGATTATGGAGGGAGTAGTATTAGTAAGATGCAAACGGAAGCAGTATTATTTCTCAAATCTTGTACCATAATGTCGCATTTCATAAATTTATGATGTTCATAAATTCCTGAAGGTATTCTTCCTAAGTGGGCTCGTGCACTAAGGAGGCCTAGGAAGTTAGAAGATCCAATTTCATTTCGGAGTATTTCGCTAAAGTCTAACACGTGGTTTGGTTGCCATTTCTTTCTTTTAGTTCTTAGTTTTTATGTAAATTGTAAAATGATATCTATCTTGTTTGGATACCATGTTGAAAACTGTGAGATATTTATTCTCAATCTATACTGATCGCACCCAAAGGTCTATTGAGGATCCCACTTTGCATGATACGTCGATACAAATATTCAACGCTTCCAAGCGGTCAAAACGTGCACACTCAAGTCACGTGCACTTCTAATTTTTTTTACGTCACTTTGTCACAAAAAAACTCATCCTTGTGCGACTGCTCATCACGCTCTGACTGTCGCACATCGCCCGTCAGCACACCTTGGCGCTTGCCCAAGGAAGTGGGCCTTGGCCTTCCCCTTGGGGTCTGCCTCAACCTTGGCCTTCCCCTTGGGATTGGCCTCGGCCTCCCCTTGGGATCGACCTCGGCCTCCCCTCAAGGTTGGCCATGGCCTTTCCCCAAGGGTTGACCTTTGGCCTATCTCCTTAGCATCTGCACTACTCTTCAAGGGATCAGTCGTCACTCCGCGACTCCTGTCGCGTTGGACGTCACTCCACGACTCTCGTCGCCCTGACCTCAGTCCAGCGTCACGCCAAACCTCACTCCGCGACCCCCGTCGCGCCAGGCCTCACTCTACGACCCCCGTCGCCCAGACGTCACTCCGTGACCCCCGTCGCCTGGACCTCACTCCTCGACCCATGTCGCCAGGACCTCACTCCGCGACACCCGTCACGCCGGACCTCACTTCGCTACCATGGTGTGAGTCTCTGTTTCGTACTTGAGTTTATTTTTCTCTCTGCTGACTTCATGATTTTTTTGCATGTAATGTTGAGACTACGTTTATATATTTAGGTTTAGATTCAGATCGTTTAGAAATAGGCCAGTGACCCATAAAATTAATACTCTGTCTGTTCTATAAAAAATATTCCAATTTATCTTGGCATGTATATTGAGGATTTAAGTTATAAATTGTATATTTTTTATTCTACTCTTTAAAGAAATGAGGGGGATAAAGTGGGGCAGGAGACAAAAAATATGTTCGTGGAGTATTACATGTGGAGAGAGAAATATAATGAAAAAGCATAAGAAAGTTGACCAAAAGAGATAGAATGAATTGGTGGATAGTTAAATGTGGAGAGAAAATTAGAATAAAAAGAGATGTAAAAAAGGTAAATATGTAAAGTACTATAGAATCTTTCTTAATTTGAAAAGTGAGCAGTTTGTGGAAAGACCAAAAAAAAAATATGATAATTTTTGTGGAACGGAGAGAGTATTTTATATATATATGAATGAAAGTTGAAGTTGAGAGAATGTAACATTCTCTTTCTTACTTGGCATGCTTCTTTTTATGTCATTTGACATTCAATCAATTACATAAGTTTTATTTTCTCTCTCTTCCACGTCATGTTTCATCTAAATCAAATCTCTCTCTCTCTCTCTCTCTCTCTCAATTTTAAATTTATATCCTATTCAAATCTATATCTCATTTAAATCTTGAAACTTTTCTATATTTTACACAAGTATAATTTATTTTCACAATCTAAAAAAATTAATCTCTCTCTTTTTACTTTATTATAAGTCATATAAAATGCATATGCATATATATATATACACACACATATAATTATATCTCATATTGTATTTTCTCTTATGTCACAAAATTTTTTATACTGTTTTAGGTGAGTTTTATTAATAAAAATATCAATACGTGGGTTATTAATATTGTTACTAAAAATGGTAGAAAACTCTAAAAAGGTAAAAATATTATTATTTGTAATTATTAATCGACATATAAGTATGAGCTTTTAATTAGTCATTATTGGTCCCGTGTGCAACGCACGAAATTAATATTAGTAAAACTATAAACATGAAACTACTAAAATAAGATATTTTAAAATCACAATGTTCATATATTTGAGTTTTAAACTCCATTAAAGATGAAAAGTGATTCAAATCGATTTTTGTTTACGTAATGTCTCATATTCGCTTACGTCGCGTATTTTGAGGCTACAATTTACAACTCTGATTGCCATGCAGCACCCATACCCGCCAACCATTGCCGCTAAGCACTTGAATTTTGCAACCCCGATTAACCACCAATATTCTTTTGATCTCAACTTTAACAAACGGAAGTAACATTGGGATGGACACAATTGATGACAATAAGAAAGGAGGTATCAAATCTGTGTTCTTTGTTAGAGATCAGGTGGTGCCATTTTGGTGGATTTGGTAAAAGCGGTGGTGATGGATTTGATATGTTGTTGCATTTGTGGTTGCCATACTGGCGGGTTCATAAAAGTGGTGGACATAGGTTTGGTGAAAGAGTTGGTTGGTAGAGGTGGGTTTGATGAGGTGCGACGGTGATAGTCGTGAGGATTGGGGTGATATTCACACAGGTGGTGGTTGGGGACCATGATTATGGTGGTGGTTAGGGGTCCTGATTCTTCTAATTGCTCGGGTCCGTTATTTTCATGGTGGTTCTATTGGTCATGAATGGCAATTGCTCTATTGGTTAACGGTGATTGGCCAGTATTGGGTGATGACGATTCGGTGGAGGTGGCACACAGAGAAAAATTGATCGAAAAAATGGGTAAATTGTATTTAGGGCCCGTCATCTTTTATCGTAGTTTCTATTTGATCGTAGTTCCTCCATCTTCACTTCCGTCACCTATTTGGTCCTTGGCCATTCAAAAGTTCCACAAATTTCTTAAGTTTTGCCACGTAGGCAGCACATAAGCTTCTGGCCTAATGCTATACAGTTCTTTGGTTGTGCAGATTGTAGATGAGTCCCAAAGTTGTAAAAACAATTGTAGATGAGTGTAATTTCTATTTGTCTCTCTCTACATGAGATTTCTTGGCGACCAAACTAAAGCGATGAAAAATATTGGTTTTAATGAAACAAACTCAGTAAAAAGCGAGGAAAAGACTTCACTTACCTCTCATTCTTAAAACTATTATTATAAACCTGTATTTTCAAACTTTAGTTGCTAAATTCCTCTCACTACAAGAAAATATGTATTTTGCGATGGATTTTTAGCGACGGAAGGTATTCCGTCGTTAAAAATGTTTTTAAGTAACGGAATTACCGTCGCTAAATACTTTTTAGAAAATTAGTATTTTTGAGGGTTTTTTAAATTATTTAAGTGACGGAATAAAACCGTCGCTAAAACTTTCGTCAGTAAAAGTCTTTATAATAAGACCTTCACCGACGAATTTTTAACGACGGTGTTATTCGGTTGCTAAAGATCCGATTTATAACCAGATCTGGTTTCTTTCTCTCTCCCCGTTTCTCTCTCTGAAATTCTTCTCTCACCCACCCACTGCCGTTCTCACGTTCAGCGACCCCTCTCGACGGCGACCTACCTCTGGCGACACCCCCGTCCCCTGCCCCATGCCGCGCCACCAAGCTTTCCACTGTTGTCGTGCCACAAAGCCCTCAACTGTTGTTGAGCCACAAAGCCCACCACTGCCGTCGCACCACCAACGCCGCCGTCATCGTACCCACCTAGAGATCTATATGTCCATTGCCCTAAATTAATCTTGTTGTTTATTTTTCAAAGTTGATTATCAAGCATTTGGCCATAATCACACTTCTGCTTGTATAAGCTCTTCTGAATTTCAATGTACGTGCATAAAACATTCGAATTTGTCTTCTCTGCCATGTATAATTTGAATTTGTTGTTAATTTGGATGTTTGGCCATTATTTTGTCTTCTGAATTTATTGATTATGAAGCATTTGGCCATAATCTGAATTTGTTGTTAATTTGTCTTATCTGCCATGTATAATTTGAATTTGTTGAATAGTCTGAACCTCCTAATTGAATGCCCCAATTCAACCGTACTCTAAATTGAACTAATTGAACCCTAAATTGAAGTAATAGAACCATAATTAAATCCTAAATTGAATGCCCTAATCAAATCGAACCCTAAAATAAACTAATTGAATCCTAAATTGAATGTCCTGATACAACCGAACCCTAAATTGAAATAATTGAACCCTAAATTGAATGCCCCAAACCAACCGAACCCTAAATTGAATTAATAGAACCTCCTAATTGAACCCTAAATTAAAATAATTAAACCCTAAATTGAATGCCCAAATTGAATCGAACCCTAAATTAAACTAATTGAACCCTAAATTGAATGCCCTAATCCAACCGAATCCTAAATTGAACCAGTTGAACCCTAAATTGAATCAATAGAACCCCATAATTGAACCCTAAATTAAACTAATTGAACCCTAAATTGAATGCCCTAATACAATTGAACCCTAAATTGAAATAATTCACGCGCATCGGATATGTGCAATTTGAACAATTTTTTTTCCATTTGAACATTGATCATTTGTTTGATAATTTTAGGTTGTTAATTGTGCATTTGAGAATTGTGATTATTGATCGATGATTTTAGGTTGTTAATTGATGATTTTAGGTTATTAGCTGTGCATTTGAAGTAATTGAGATTAATAATTGATGATTTTCGGTTGTTAATTGATAATTATAGATTGTTAATCGTGCATTGAGCATTTGAGATATTGAGATTGTTGACGGAGGATGGGACCCAATTGAATTGAATGTGTGATTTTTATTAATTTTTATTGCATTGAGCATTTGAGAATTGAGAATTGAGATTGTTGACGGAGGATGGGACCCAATTGGATTGAGATACCTGTTAGTTAGTGCAGACACGGAATCCATGTTAGCTCTCAAGGGATTGTAGATGTCAATGTCAAGTCAAGACTCGCATCAGACGAGCCCCTTGTATTTGCTAGTCAAGCTGCACAAGTCTTTTACGTAGAGGATGTCGCCAATCCCAAATCTCATTGGTATACAGTTATCAAGTCCAACAAATTGCCCGTGACATATGACAGTGAGGTAGACACCTTTCAAGCCGACCAACCCCTGTCTCGTTACCTGTTGAGGTCAACAACGAGGAGGACGATCTTCCTCTGTCAACAACACTTCATGTAGGAGAAGAAGTCGTAGATGATGACGCGAAAGACGTAGAAAGTGTTGGAGATGATGTGACTGAGTCTACTGATGAAGAGGATGAATTAGAAGACGAAGAGGACGACAAGTCTCACGAAGAATAGGATGACGAGTCTAGTGAGGAAGATGATGATGATTCTCAAATTAAAAATGTCTGACTTGTAATGTCGTAACATCATGGAAAAAATGTAGTAACATTCTAGAACTTGGTTCATATTGATGTGTTTTTGCACCTCCGTTCATATATATAGTGCCGATGATGATTTCTGCCAAATTATTGTTTTTAATGTGTTAATGTCGTTGCAATTTATCTATACGAAGTCAGATATGGATAGGATACGAGCTATTCGTGGCCGGGCTGGACGCCGAGCTGCTTCCTCCCCGGTGGGTCCCACCTCGTCATTGCTCACTGATGACGAGGCACAGAGTGATCGCGTACAGCAGATGGCGCCCCAGCTCCAGCCCAACCATCGCCCCAGCCCGACGCAGATTCATCCCACACGCGCATTGATTTTCCTTCTTCCGTGGGTTCTACCTCAGGTATAGTTGATAACGGTATTTAGTACAGTTTCGCTAATTTATTTTTGAAATATATTTGAACTATATTAATGTCTATGTTTTGTAGGATCTCGACGAGGCTGTGGCCCGACATGCCAGCATAAACAGAGAGTTATGCTCACCCAGGAAGGCCTGTAAGTAAAAAAAAATCACATCATGCCTTATTTTGTACATTTGGCATGTTAATTTATATTTGAACTGTATTAATTTATTTATTTACTTCTTTGGCAGGATCCTGGAGAATCAGGCGCGGACGAAGATCAACGTTCTTGTGAAGGGCCGATTCACTGAGCCACGCCTGTACTGGAAGGACTGGGATGCCGTTACGAGGGAATCCCTATGGGAGGAGTGGCTGGTACGTTAAAGTATTTTTTTCCTGCGATAGTATTTGTTTAATTAGAGTTTCTTTTCTAAATTAATTTGTGTTTATTGAATGCCTTGCAGGAGGGTTTACGTTTGACTCGACTGATCAACAGGCATTGGGGTGGCAGGCCTTCTTTTCTTACATCGCCAAGAATTACCGCTAATGGCTTCACGACGCAAGGGACCGGGCGAAGAAGATGTTGCTCGATGGTGCCCCGATGATGGAGATGAAGACATATCCCCCACATTGGATATCTCTGACTGTATGGGGGGAGATGATAGATCGGTGGGCTGCGGATCCAGGCTGGGATGCCAAGAGTAAGAGTGGGGCCGAGAACAGATAGAACAAAGATCTGACGCACACGGGGGGGTTGGTGCCACATGACATCGTCCGACACATGAATGCGGTCCAGAACATGGATCTGGAGGAGGATGAGGTCGTAGCTCTGATGTATAATCAGACGCACGTGCGGAAGAAGGACAAGAACGAGGCGCGTCGGGCTGACAACTATGTTTCGGATATTGCCCGGTGGATCGATGTAAGTCGATGTGTTTAATTAAGTTGTTAATTTTTTCTTTCTATCCTCAATGTCTGTTGTGTTAATTAATGCCATAACATATCTTTAAATCACTGTTTTTGCAGGCCTCTTATGAACAGCTTAGGGAGTCCGGACTGTCATCAGCGTCCACTAGTACGGGTGCGAGTACTGGGGCATTGAAGCGATGGCTGGATACGCCGGAGGTCGTCAATCGGCCGAAAGGCCGCATAGGTGGCCTGCCTAGCACGACTGCTTGTGCCGTGATAGGAGCGCCCTCACCCCCGCTGCCCCACCACAGACACCGGCTCCTCGGCATCTATTGGATGACGAAGAGATCCAGCGCATTGCTACGGTGGTGTTGAGGATAATCATGGAGCAGGATCAGCAGAGTACAACTGCTGGACATGCCGAGCCGGCCCCAGATCAGCAGGATCCAAATCCGGGACTCGGCAACCCCTGATGAGCCCTTCTCGTGCGCAGTCCCAACTTCTCCCCCCCTTCCGGCTTGTAAATCATGAGTATTTTTTATAATAAATATTTTTTATATTTGTTTGTGTATTGATTATTGTGCGTTATTGAGAATTGAGTTTTTTATTACAGGTCTAGGTAATAGAAAAATAAAAAAAATTTGACTTTTAGCGACAGATTAATTTCATCGCTAAAAGTGTTTCTTCTACCAACTTTTTAGCGACGGAATATTTCATCGCTTAAAGTGTTTCTTCTATCAACTTTTTAGCGACGAAATATTTTGTCGCCAAAACTCTTATTTAGCGACGGAACATGCCATCGCTAAAACATTTATTCCGTCGCTAAATTCACAAAACAGAAAATAAATTAAAATACATAAAATATAATGATTGACGGATATGCCGTGGCTAATTAATAAATAAATCCGTCACAAAAAGTGCAATATTAGACTACGGATTTGAAAATTCCGTCACCAAACTTTTAGTAACGGGCTTTTATACGAGGGACTTTAAGCGACGGTATATCCATTGCTAAAACTTTTAGCGATCGATTTTGGGCTTTTAGCGATGGATTTCCCCGTCGCTAAAAGCCTTATTTCTTGTAGTGTGTGGGAAAGAGAGATCTTGTTTACATAAAGCATTGTTTTGAGCTATGAAAAATAGGCCTGTGGGACTCTGCAAGGCCTTGGACTGGTGGCTGGATCAAGGGGATTCTCTGGCTACACTGACACTGTGGGAGCCAATCTTTCCAGACAGACAGAGTGACGCTATGGGGGATAGGCCCGGTGAATATGCGATCTAACAATCCATGGAGCACCAACACTCGTGGACCCCCTAGTGACGTGTCACTCCCGGGGAGCACCATGTGTTGGTTGTGACATCATCATCTCAACCTTCATAAATAGAGGTATTGAGTATTCATTTGGGACTTTTGGACATTTTCTGACAGTTGGACATTCTCAAACTTCTTACTTTCTCACTCTAGAATCCTAGAGAGAGAGATATACCTGACCTTGACTCTGGACCTAAGCATCAGACTGTAACTGTCGTCGTGTATTCACCCTGCGCCATCGCCCTCGCAGCACTGCCACCCTCAGGCTCTGTCTAGGAAGCCCTTGGTCTCTACCCTTGCTCCGCCCTTGCTGTGTCTCACATCAACATACTTGGCATCTGACTCGGACTGCATTCCTTGTGGCACCTCCACGTTGACTGCGAACCCACTTTCCTTGGCATCAATATTTTATGTGCATGCAAAATTAAAGTATCAAGAAAAGGATGGTGGCAGCTAGCTTGAAGAGTGCACAGCGCAGAAGAGGAAGAAGGAATGCGGGCAGTAGGACAGCCGACAATGTCAGTCGGTGAGAATGTTACCATGGGGTGAGTCTCAGTTTCGTACGTGAGTTTATTTTGCTCTCTGCTGACTTCATGATTTGTTTGTATGTAATGTTGGGACTACGTTTATATATTTAGGTTTAGGTTCGAATAATTTAGAAATAGGCAGGTGACCCTTAAAATTAATACTCTGCCTGTTCTATAAAAATTATTTCAATTTATCTTGGCATGTTTATTGAGAATTTAAGTTATACATTACGTATTTTTCATTCTACCCTTTAAAGAAATGAGGGGGATAAAGTGGTACAGGAGACAAAAAATATGTTCGCGGAGTATTAAATGTGGAGAGAGAAATATAATGAAAAAGCGTAAGAAAGTTGACCAAGACAGATAAAATGAATTGGTGGATAGTTAGATGTGGAGAGAAAATTAGAATAATAAGAGATGTAAAAAAGGTAAATATGTAAAGTACTATAGAATCTTTCTTAATTTAAAAAGTGAGCAATTTCGTGGAAAGATCCAAAAAAATATGATTATTTTTTGTGAAATGAAGAGAATAGTTTATATATATATATATATATGAATGAAAGCTGAAGTTGAGAGAATGTAACATCATCTTTCTTACTTGGCATGCCTCTTTTTATGTCATTTGACATTCAACCAATTAAATAAGTTTCACCTTTTCTCTCTTTCGCGTCAGCATGTTTCATTTAAAAACAAATCTCTCTCTCTCTCACTCAATTTTAAATTTATATCTCATTATAATCTATATCTCATTTAAATCTTGAAACTTTCCTATATCTTACACAAGTCTAATATGTTTTCACAATCTAAAAAATTAATCTCCCTCCTTTTACTTTATTATAAGTCATATAAAACGTATATGCATATATATATATATATATATATATATATATATATATATATATATATATATATATATATATGTACGTATAATTATATCTCATATTGTATTTTCTCTTATGTCACAAAATTTTATATACTGTTTTAGGTGAGTTTTATTAATAAATACCTCAACACATAGGTTATTAATATTGTTACTAAAAATGGTAGAAAATTCTAAAAAGGTGAAAATATCATTATTTGTTATTATTAATTGATATATAAATATGAGTTTTTAATTAGCCATTGTTAGTCCCGTGTGTAATGCACATAATTAATACTAGTAAAACTTTAAACATGAAACTACTAAAATAAGATATTAAAAATACTAAAGTAAGATATTTCAAAATCACAATGTTCATATATTTGAGTTTTAAACTCCATTAAAGATGAAAAGCAATTCAAATCCATTTTTGTTTACATAATGTCTCATATTCGCGTACGTCGCGTATTTTGAGGCTGCAATTTACAACCCTGATTGCCACGCAGCACCCACACCCGCCAACCATTGCCGCTAGCACTTGAATTCCGCGACCCCAATTAACCACCAATATTCTTTTGATCTCAACTTTAACAAGCGAAAGTAACATTGGGATGGACACAATTGATGACAATAAGAAATGAGGTACCAAATATGTGTTCTTTGTTAGAGATCAGGTGGTGCCATTTTGGTGGGTTTGGTAAAAGCGGTGGTGATGGATTTGATATGTTGTTGCATTTGCGGTTGCCATACTGGCGGGTTCATAAAAGTGGTGGACGTAGGTTTGGTGAAAGAGTTGGTTGGTAGAGGTGGGTTTGATGAGGTGCGGCGGTGATAGTCGTGAGGATTGGGGTGATATTCACACAGGTGGTGGTTGGGGACCATGATTATGATGGTGGTTAGGGGTCCTGATTCTTCTAATTGCTTGGGTCTGTTATTTTCATCGTGGTTCTGTTGGTCATGAATGACAATTGCTCTATTGGTTAACGGTGATTGGCCGGTATTGGGTGATGACGATTCGGTGAGATGGCACATAGAGAAAAATTGATCGAAAAAATGGGTAAATTGTATTTAGGGCCCGTCATCTTTTATCGTAGTTTCTATTTGATCGTAGTTCCTCCATCTTTACTTCCGTCACCTATTTGGTCCTTGGCCGTCCAAAAGTTCAACAAATTTCTTAAGTTTTGCCACGTAGGCAGCACATAAGCTTCTGGCCTAATGCTATACAGTTCTTCAGTTTAGAGTTGTCAAAAGGGCCAGCGGCCCGCGGGCTGGCCCGACTCGGCCAGTTTCTGGCCCGGGCTGGCCCGGCCCTCTTGGTGAACAGTAACGGCCCTAAACAATTGGGCTTGAGGCCTGGGCTTAGACCAGGCCGAGGTTTCACCCAAAACAGCCCGGGCCAGGCCCTGCCCGAAATTGGCCCCGTTTTGGCCCGGCCCGAAAGAAAGCCCAAATTCAGGTTTTGGCCCGATTTTAGGCCCTTCTTTGGCCCTGATTTTGGCCCTTTTCTGGCCTTACAATGGGCTGGCCCATTTCATTTCAAAAATTATTTTCCCTCCCCTTTTCCCCCAACGGCCATATTCTTTATTTTTTTTTTAATATTTATGTTTTCTCTAATATCTATGTTTTCTTTGATATGATTTTGGATATTAATGACTCAGGTCTATGCAAATTTTTGTCCGCCTAAGAATTCTTTATTGTATTATCCATCAAGTCTTAGTTTTTTTTTTATTAATCTTCAATTTTTTCTACTTGTCTCAAAATTAGGACTTTATTGAAAAAAGTCTAATAAAATACTATGGTTTGAGAAACGTAGTTGTTGGTACATTGCAATGGGTTTAAAGTCGGTACTAATAAGTAAACCTAGAGATAACACAACGAATGAAGTGAAATAAATTTGGGAGAATCTAGCAATATCTCCATCTGTCTCCAAAGATGTAGCATTTTTGTCGCTAATACTTTAGTGACGAAAATTCAGATGCGTATAACCGCGAATCCTAGTAAGAAATAACATATAAACATATTTCAAATTCAAAGTTCAGGTGCACTTTGATGGTGCACAAAGCAAGATGTGTAAGATAGTAAATTCTAGTTAGATAAGCGATATCCTGCCATTTCCAGTTCCAAATTTATAGGGAAGCAAGCAAATACCCTCTTGTCAATTTCAATCCAAACTTTAAGTTACGCAGGTCCATTCCATTCCATGCTTCAACCATTTACTAGCCACATGTTTAGTATGCATGTATTCTAAATGATTTTTACTACATGTACACATATTACGACAATTACTTGTTCGCATAAACACAATTTGCTTACATATAATAAGAAATTACCGCAATTCAAATCTTTAATTTGAATAACAAGAAGTTGGGAAAGAGAGAAAAAAAATTGGGCCCGGGCCCGGCCCTAAATTATTGGGCCTAGGGCCTAGGCTTGGACCGGGCTTATATATTCCATAAATTTGGCCTGGCCCGGCCCGTTTTCCTCCCCTCTGGCCTGGCCCAGGCCCGTTTTCCTCTGAGGCCCACTGGGCCCGGGCTGAGCCGGCCCAAGCCCGTCCCATTGACATCTCTACTTCGGTTGTGCACATTGTAGATGAGTCCTAAAGTTTTAAAAACAATTGTAGATGAGTGTAATTTCTAATTGTCTCTCTCGACATGAGATTTCATGGCGACAAAATTAAAGCGATGAAAAATATTGGTTTTAATGAAATAAACTCAGTAAAAAGCGAGGAAAAAACTTCACTTACCTCTCATTCTTAAAACTATTATTATAAACCTGTATTTTCAAACTTTAGTTGCTAAATTCCTCTTAGGACCGGTCAACTCAAACCTAATTCCACCACCCAAGATGCGCCACCACCAGCAACCTCTCCTCCTTCTCATCACCCTCCGCCACCACCATAGCCACTGTTAGTCCCATTCACAACTATCTAGCCTTAAATTTACAAGCCACTGATGAGTCTTTTTGTTGATAAGTCATCATGACCAACAAAGTGATATATTCTTATGATTTAGAAAATGAAACACCTATAAGAAAACTCTCTTTAGAACTAGTTAAACTCGTATGATTAACAACACTATGTAGTAAATCTTAGACTAATTATAAACATTAGAATTTAAATCTGACTATAATGAGTCGATTATAACTATTATTATGATCATTATATGCATTCAACAACATTTGATTGGGTTAACTCCCTCCCGTCCAATGACAAATAGTTTAATGTAAATGTATTTGCTTAACTTTACCAGCTTATTGTAGCTAATACGTATAACTTGACAAAATTTGCTATATAGACTTCATATCATCTTGTGATAAAATAGGTATCAATGAGTAAACAACATAAAAGATATTTATTTGACGTAAGAGATATAGGTTAACTATAAAAAGTAGTCCTAGAAGACGTGAAAAGGTAATTATGAATGACCTTGCTTATTATATTTTAATTTTGACTATTAGCAGCCCAAAAGAAACTAATGAAACATCAATTTTGTCCATTGAACGTCCTCAAAGGATTGAACTTACAAGAATTAGATACAGACATACAAAATTACATGATACTAATTGGTCGTTTTGTACTCCAGCATAAGGAAACAACTTGTTTGAAATTAGATAAAGACATATACTAAATTATATAAGTGTATTTGCTATTTAGCTTTACATGTTACCAGTAGTATATTCATACATTCTAATTGCTAAGTGAATATTAATTTAAAATGCTACTTGATAATGTAAAACAAAAGCTTAGAGATGGCAAATGTCTAGGGTCGGTACTGTCTCGCAACTTATTCATTGTTCTTTCAGCTTACTATTGAAAGGATTATAGCTAACATATACATATATTCCATATGAATTGTAGAATCCTAATAAGCCTGCAATTTCTATTGTGTGTGGGATGATATGATGTGCTGCTGTATATCAGTATATCATGTTTGTATTTGGATAAGTTAGGGATTCCTTGATACAGTGATTGGTTATTTATTGTGTGAAACAGCGCTTCTTGATGAAGACAAGAAGGAATATAGGCCTGTTCGTTTTACCATTTTTGTTTTTTGTCTCCTGTTTTCATTTTTTTATTATTTTTATTTCCAGTTAGGTAATATGGTCGTATACTTTAGCATTTTGACTTGTCCTTTTCTAACTACTATTTTTAGTGCTTTATGTACTCCTACCATTTTCATTTTTTCAGCCACCTTTTTGGGCCAAATTGTGTACGTTCATCAACTGGAAACATTTTGATCCGTTTTCTCCCATCTTGCCCTTTCTATTCACACGAACATTTCCCATCTACCCTTATTTTACCTTTCGTAATAACACAACTGAGCCACGTAGCTTGATCATGAATGAACGTGTGTTTTAATAAAAGAAACTAAGAGAAATGAGGATGAGTGAGGTGTGTTTTATGTTGATGTGATATTAAGGAGAAAAAGGTGAATATGGCTTGGTGAAGACCTTTTTTCAGACATTGGATTGTCCTGGAAAAAAAAAAAGGTGGTGTTTTTACATGTTCTCACTATTTGAGTAGGATTTTTTCAAAATAAATGGTAAAAGTACATAACAAAAGGAATCTTTTTAGACATCATTACAAAAATAAGGATGAAAAATGGAATGGATAGGCCGTAAGTTTTTTTTTATTCCAAACATAAAGAACTCTTGACCAAGCTTTGTAATCTAAGAGTAGGTTTCTTACAGAGCTTCAGTTCTGTAGGAATTTGCTGAAAAATAAGAGTAATACAAGTGATAATTCATTTATAATAGTTTAATCAAAGTTAGTCATGATTAAATTTGGTACTAATCCTATTTTTCAAAGCTCAAAACAATGCTTTACGTAAACAAGATCTCTCTTTCCCACGATTGTAGTTTTAACAAAAGTAGGTAATTTTTTAATGAGATGTTTATATCTCTCTGGTTTCTCGTTAAGGGATATGCATTACCACATTCTTTTGAGCTTTATAATATTTTTTTATTAGTCGACTCGAGCTAGCTTGGTTAAGTTTATCGAGCTAATAATAACTAAATTACCTTATGACATAACCATAATCACCTCTACATTGACTAAAACCTAGCGACGAAAGTTACTTTCTAGCAATTACTTTGCCTACGTAGCCTATATGTATAATGGTTTAGACATGAACGTATGATCGGATCTCATCCATGTATAGCACAGAAAACCTAACTTGGAATGCAGGCAAACATGGGTGCTTGCAAGGATGATTACTTTACCTCATAAAATGACTTTCCGTTGCCGAAGATGAAGTCTATAGAACCTTGGATATAGCAGTCCTTGAAGTAATGACGACCTCTGTCATCATGAAGAGTATCCTGGGCTCCAAAGAATCCGCAGCCCCAGAAGGCAGCTTGGTCTCCTGCTACTCTTATGGCCACGGCTTGCGCTCCGACGTCACCCGGCCTGGGTATTGGAGCCACATTCTGTAGTTCAATTTGTAACATTACTTATGATAACAAAACAAGGACTAGACATATTTAACTACTGAATACATTAAACTCTAAAAGTTATGTATCCCTTCTATCCCTAAGAATTTGAAGAGTACTATACCGTGGACATTTTTTTAATTTCACTTGAGTTCGTTTTTTGGCTTTTTCTGTGCTTGATTCTGATTATCTACTTGTCTTGATTAACTCATGGATTCTCATTTTTAGGGACATGGGGGAACTAACATAGGGGATCTAAAATCAGTTTTCTTACCTTGAAAATATGTTTTCTGCTATGAAAGTGAGCTTAATCGTGCACTGCTTTTAACATATTTTAGGTCGAATCATTATCATTGCCCTCATGGTCGTTTGGTACGTAAATCTCACCATGAAACTTATGTTCTTAGCAATAAAGTTGGTAGCAAACACTTGGACGGAGCCGCTGTAAAATGTGCCATGCGAAGAATTGGCCGTGTCATTCCATACAATTGCTGTTGAAGCATAACCTTGCCCTTGAAATGTGATATTTGGTTTCATTTTCGGAACAATGACTTTCTCACTGCAATTGATTGAGAGTCAAGAAAATGCCATGCAACCTTTAAGCTTTGAATACGAAAGGGAAAAGGCAATTGGGGTAGAAACTTACAAATATATGCCACTGTTAATCCATACTGTAGTTCTTTTCGCACTAAAATTTCTGACTGCATCAACTGCGGATTGCACTGTTGTGAAATTGCAACATCCGTTGCGATCAACACAAAGGATTGACGTTGTGTTAGTATCTGGAGGAGGGAAATCAGGGGGGAAATCGTCGCAGATATTTTGAATTGTTTTTTTGTCATGATGATGATTGTGGTGACTTCTTTCCAGTTTGTATGGGATTGTAGAAGGAATAACTGAAGATGAAAAGGTCAAGCTAAAATCAATTAGGTTCCTTACGAACAGTGGGTTTGGAGTCATGAAATGTGTGCATGCTGTAGCTGCTGCCAAAAGGGCAATGAAAATAGAGAAAGATGTGCCTGGGAGACTCATTCTTCTGAAGTTTTTGGTTGTTTTGGAATTTGGGGTACCAATAAAAAGGCCCTTGAAGTGTAAGGGTTGGTAGAATGCCTTGCAAACCACCCTGTCCCTGTTTGTTCTTAGGACAATTCTCAAACCTACCAAACAACTTAACATGGATGAATCTTGGAGTGTGAACTACAAAAGTTTTCTGGCATTTCAAAATATCTCAAATAGCCCAATTCAGGTGGTCACCAACGAGCCCACTAAGCGTTCACGTGTGCGCGCGCGTGTGCGCACAACTTCTTTGTGCGTCATTTAGTATATGTTAAAACTGTTGGAAACATAGGTCAGATTTAGTATACAAATTTTACATAACAATTCATAATAACACGACGTCTACAGCACGTATTGCCTAACCATGAAAAATTATCAAAACATATGGCTAAATATATAAATTAGGCATGCAAAGTAAGCATGTTGGTAGCATATATATATATATATATATATATATATATATATATATATATATATATATATATATATATATATATATATATATATATATATATATATATATATATATATATATATATATATATATATATATATATATATATATATATATAGCGCGTAGCAAAATAGGAGAAGTTGCAAGCGCGATCTGGCCGTCCACGCGCGATCTATGGACGGCCCAAATCTTTTTCTTACATTTTTTTTAAACCGTCCGCTATTTATGTAGCGGACGATTTTTTGACAAAAATACCCTCCACCTTAAAAACAACTCATCCGCTACATTCGTAGCAGACTATTTTTCTCTTTCTCTCTCCTCTCTCTCATTATTACTCTGACTTTTTTATCTCTCCGGTACATTATGTAGCAGATTAGTTTTCTTACATTTTTCTCTCTCTCCCCTTTCTCTCATTAATGGCTTGACTTTTTTTTCTCTCTCTCTCTCTCTCCTTTCTCTTCTTTCTGAGTTATGTCTTTCTCTCACCACTTTTTTCTTCTCCCCTCCTTTCCTCTTCTTTCATAATTGAAGTTGACAATGGGTACACTATGTGAGCGATTCATGGATGATAAGAATTCTGCTGTTGCAAATCCCTCCGGTATGCAGAGTGATTTGGGGCACATCAATGACATTGAAACTCAAATTGCCCGAATGCGAGATCAATACATGGAGATGTTGTTTCTCCTAAAAAAGCTTATCTTGGTTCTTGATTTGGATCACACGCTACTTCACTCCATTGTGAGAACTGAAGAGGAGAACCTAGCGAGCCAAACAGTGATAGACGGCCTCTACGCAGCAGAGTCCATCGGCGTGCTAATTTTCTGGGGCCCGGTGTTCGTGCCTTTCTGAAACAAACAAGCAGCATGTTCGAGCTTTACATATTCACAGAGGCTTGTCGTCCCTATGCACTGGAGATGGCAAATTTACTTGACCCTGAAGGCGTGTACTTCGATCCGACTAGAGTGTTCTCACGAGAGCATTGTGACCAGGAAGCTTTAAAGCACCTTGATTGGGTGCCATGGAGATAAAGTGACATTCTGATTCTTGATGATACATAAAGGGTTTGGGGCAGATTCGAGGAGATAAAGTAGCCATATTCTGGTTATGGATTTTACTTTTGAGGCAGGAGAAAGAAAGAGAAAGAGAAAAAAGTACAACTTGATTTTTGTATATATGAGAGAGAGATAGAGAGAGAGTCACGAAGTAAATTAGAGAAAGGAGAGAGAAAGAGAAAAAAAATGATGAGAGAGAGGAGAGAGAAATGAGAGAATGTCAGAACATTAAATGAGGAAAAGGAGAGAGAAAGAGAAAAAGCCAAAAAATTAGTCCGCTACATAATGTAGCGGCAAGATAAAGGAGAGAGAGAATCTATCAGAAATTTAATGAAAGAAGAGAGAGAGAAAGAGAGAAGAAAAAGCCAGAAGACACTGCCTACTCGTCCGCTACATAATGTAGCGGATGAAGCTGGAGGGTATTTTTGTCAAAAGATCGTCTGCTATATTATGTAGTGGACGTACCTTAAAAAACGTAAAAAAAAAAAGATATGGACTGTCCACAGATCACGCGTGGAGGGCCAGATCGCGCCTACAACTTCTCTTATTTTGCTAGCGCTCTCAACGGATCAGCTCATATATATATATATAAACAAACGATTCAGTATTTTAACGAGTATGCAATATCAAAATATTGAGGATTAAAAGTAAATTTGTGCCGGCATGGGAGAGTCGTGACAAAATAGTTATCCTAAAGCTTTAACGTCTCCCTATGCACAAATTTCAACGAGTGATAAACCCTCCAAGATGAAACCCAAGGCTAGTAGCATTGCCTTTTCTATGTGCATTGACAAAAAGACTATCGAACTAGCCCGATCAAGTTGCCCAAAAGTCAAAAATATTAGAGAGTATATATATTAGCTTAAAGCATACATCTTTTGTGTGTGTTCTCCATGCTAAGAGTGGTTTTCTTTTATAGCGGAAGGAAGACTTGGGATTGCGCACATATCAAATAATGACGGTCAAAAACATGAAGAATAAAATGAAGACAAGGTTTAATAAAATAAGTTACAATGACAAGACAAAATTAAAAAAATTAAAGTAAGATTTTACAGCTTTACTAAAAAAAACTTGCAAACGAAAATTTAAGGCAAATTCTAACAATCCCCCAGAAACGGTTAAGGCCTTAAAATATCAAAATATTATATCAAGTATAAGCAACATTGCGCAATGAGTGTAGGTGCCTTCCGGGCTTGAACCTATACACTCAGTGTTGACAATTTCCACTTGAGGGAGCCATAATAAAATACGTTTTGAATTAGATCTCTTGATCAAACTTCAATTAGTCACACAACACACTTTTGATATAGGGCTTGGTTCATAGCGGGTAACACTATTAAAGGCCATACACTCAAATCTTGATTCTCATGAAAGTCTTTAGGGATCAGCTGAGTTCCCGTAGTCGCTACCTCATGACCACTCTCATTTAGGTGAGTCATCCAAGAGTATGTGTGACTATAGCTCACAAAAAAATTGGCCTCGTTCTCATTAAGGGTAAAACCTTTCCTTAACATCACACTAAGTAGTACTGTCATTATAAGGACAGGGAGAAGACGCTCTCTGGTAAAATTAGTGCCCTCATTAGGAGTCGCACTCTACATGCTGTTCCTACTCATTGAACCTTCTTCATAGGATCTCTAATTACAAAGGTTGGGTTACCCCCTTCAGATTGAACGCCAAAGGCATACTTAGCTGGGTTGAGCTTCATCTAATAAGCACGGATGCTGACAAAGCACTAGCCAAGGTCTTTAATGTGGTGTGAGGCCTTCGTCCATGTAGACCTCCATGTTATTATTACAAGAGGTTTTTTAAAGTTATCAACTAGGTGTTGTTAAGTGGCGCCTGCATTTTTCAATCAGAACGATATGACTTTTTACCTGCAGAGTCCTAAGTTGGTCACAAAGCCATCTTTGTTATGTCTCCTATGTGCATCTTGCAATTGGTCTGGTTATAGGCTGAGAAGGCATCCATAAGGCTTAATAGTTCGAGGTCAGATAAGTGGCGCCTGCATTTTTCAATCAGAATGATATGACTTTTTACTTGCAGAGTCCTAAGTTGGTCACAAAAGCCATCTTTGCTATGTCCTCTATGTGCATCTTGCAATTGGTCTGGTTATAGGCTGAGAAGGCATCCATAAAGCTTAATAGTTCGAGGTCAGAAGTTGTGTAGATCAGAAAATTTATGCAATGTAGATGATAGCTAACCTTTGGGCATGCTCTATTGAGATCGATGTAGTCTATACGACTACTCCACTTGTCGTGGGGTTTAGGAACAATGACCACATTGGTGAGCCATTCTGGATACTCAATCTCGTATATGAATCCGGCGCCAAGAAGCTTTTCCACCTCTTCCTTGATTATCGCCTTCCATTTGGGGGTGAGTGAGAGCTTATTTTGCTTGGCTAGTTTGTGACAAGTCCCGAAGCTGACTTGATGGAAAATGATGCCGGAGTCAATACCAAGAATACCCGTCGATATCTTTGCAAAGACGTTATGATAGCTTAATTGAAAAGAGATGAGCTTATCGGGAAATGCGCCTTGCAGTGTGGAGCCAACACCGACGATCTTATCTTCATTGCTTGAGAAGAGGGAAGTTGAGTCAAGTGACTTAGCTGATTCACCCTTCTTCATCGTTTGTTCATCTCGTTGACCTTCGATAGGCATGGCCTCTTTTCGCTTATAAGTGGAGACATAACAGCATCTGGTGATAGTCTGGTCCATTTTGATTTATTCGACACGTTGTTCCATTGGAAACTTCATCATCACGTAATAGATGTAGACAATGGCCTGTAGCTTGTTGAGGCTTCGTCATCGTAGTATTGTATTGTAGGACGAAGGGACATTACTGACTAATTAAGAAGTCAACGATCTTGAGAAACCGGCGCTATGTTGATCCATATTATGGAGAGAGAGGGAGCCTTCAACGCTCACAAGATTGCCGGGTGAATCCAGAGAACCGGGCTTAGCCTCTCTTGAGGGAGGTTCATGTGCTAAAAAGCATCAAAGAACGAACGTCTATAATGCTGTTGTTATCTATAGTACATTTTTTTTTTTATATCTCAAAAGCATATACTGGAGTGTGACGACCACATCATCATCATAGGGGTGCTTTACATCCTCCAAATCATAGTCATCAACAGAGGAAATATTTAAAGCACTTAGGAAAGCCTTGAGTAAGGTTTACCTAGAGCGTATGTGCTTTGCAAAGTTCCAAAAGCAAGTCCAGCGGAAATTCTGTTGATCGCTGGAGCATCCTTGGATGCATTGTTCAGAGCTTTCAATTCCTTGTTCAAATAGTGAGGATTATTTTTATTACCCTTCCCACAATTGTTGACAAAGGCTTTGAGGTAGCCACGAGCCGTAAGTTTTTTAACTTCTTCCCAAAGTGCCTTGTAGTCTTCCGTGAGTTGACCATAATCTTTATAAAAGTGGCAATAAAAGCTATTGATTGTGCATTTTTGAAGGGGAGCAGATTGGGCCTGACCAGCGGAGAAGGTCCTAATTCCTAAGGTTGTTGAGGATATGCTCGTGTGAGGTGGTTATAAGAGTCCACTTTTCAAAGGATCTGGAACCTTTTTACTTATTGGTATGCTTTTGCTTACCGTCGTCAGCAGAGATCTTGGAATCCTATTGATCTTTATGCTTCTGGACAATGAATACATCTTCATGTGCAAGGTTTCTATCCTCTTTCCCACGAAGATAATTATTGATGCAGTGCAAGGAGGTCCATCATGTTTTCCAGAGGTTTCTTCTTGAGCGAGAATGTAAGAGGAGTGCCGGGGCAAACTCCACTTGCCATGGCAAAAAAGGTGACTCCAGGAGTGAAATTGTCAATGAGGAGTCTATTGATAATAATATAATACGACTTCAAGATTCCGTTAGGGCCCTGCAAAACTCGAGCCCTGAAGAGTTGTTACGTTGGATGGAAGTTAGCTCTGAAATAGTCAGTGAGATGAATCCAACAGTAGATGGACTTCAACGGGATATTCTGGTACTAGACATGTGTGGAGCCCTTCGCGTCACACAGAACACGTGCACATAATTTGGTCTCGGACTAGATGGAGGTTCATGCAAGAGGAAAAATGTGCCAAGTTTCATCTAGTCACCAGTACCTTCATAATATTCACAAGCGGTCATATGAAATCCTGCAAGGCACGAGGAAGAGCTCGATGGTTTTGAGGGATGGACATCTTTTGACCACTAGAATGATAAAGTCAGTACAAGAAAATCTAGATGTAACGACGGCTATAAAAGGACGATTTATAAAAAACGTCCTAAAAAATTCTTTATAAGACACTATATTAAAAGCGTCCTTATTTCTTATACATAATAGGACGCTTTGTAACGTCCTAAATAGATCGCCTCTACAAATTAAGGTCCTAAGCTCTTCTTAAGCCGTTTGCCCTAAATATATATCCCTCAATTCCCTTTATCTTCCTTCCTTTCATTCCATCTGGCCACCATCACTCCTTGCACAGCCGAAATCCAATATCCCCATAAACTACACTCTAACTACTTCATTGGATCCTCAAAGCCGAAATCCATCAGACTTCTCTTTCAACGAATTACTCTCTTCCTCTGCTCCCATGTCTTTTTCTTTCCACTCTCGCATCGATGCCGTGAATCTACCACAAGAACCACTGCCAATCTTTGCTCGTAGAACCAGCGGTACAAGCACCCACCTGCCGCCGCCACCATTTTTGAGCGATGTCCTCCTCAATCTTTCGTTCAATTACAACTCTTAGGTAATCACCATCTCCTTTTGTAACGAATTATTCCTACTGTTCCAATATTTGGTTGCATTAATAGATGATTTAGGTTAATTTTGTTAATTCTAGATAATGAAATGCCAAATAAAATGCTTCTACTATTTGAATCCTATAGACAGTCCTCCTCCGTTAGTTTGTATCACCTTTAGGGTTTTTACTCCAGTGGAAATTTGGGACTTTTTCTGGAAATTTGGGCCTTTTTCCATATAGGGTAGAATTTGGTCTGATTTGGCCGAGGTGTTGTTGAATTCTGTGATGGAGGGCCTCCTATAAGAGCTAGCTTGCTAAAAACTATAGTATAGCCATTGTTGATTATATTCGATATAGTTGTGTTGAGCGACTCTTGCTGATTATATTCTATAATTTGGATGTGATTTTGGTGGGTATCTGGGTATCTCTGTGTTTGTAATTGTTCTTCTTTCGTACTTCATTCTTTTAGTTTCACCTTTGGAATTAAACCCGTGACAATATTCATGTTTGCAACTGTGAGAGTTCTTTTTAACAAGTTCAACTTAGGTAACTTGACAAATAAATGAAGTGACATGCTCAAAAAGAAGAATTAAATGAGTTTTAGCAAATAAAGCGACGACATCCTCAAAAAGGGCAATTAGTAATTCTTATCATAAACATGTATGGACCATGAGAGTAAATAAAGCCTAAGCTTCCCTGATGGACTCGGAATATTAAGGAGGATCAAAGCAAAGTAGAGATTTATTATGTATGGTCCACCTATTGAACTTCTAATGGAATCATAAGATCTAATTTTTTCCTATGCTTTTATATATTTTGTATAAGCATCAATTCCAGCATTCTTAAGCACTTGAACCTGACTACTTTTCACCTTGTAGGCACACTTACAAGTCCGAACGACTTAATCTAGTATTCTAGCGCCGTAGTTGAGTTGGAAACATTGCTGAATTTCTTATTTTAGTTGTTAACATGGACTTTTTTGTTTGCATTTGGTTAGTCTCCCACAGCTTTTTCTATACATTTTCCTTTTCCCAGCTTAGACGACAATGTCTATCAGTGGACTTCCCTTCTTTCTACATGTCTTTACACTTAAGACTGCGAGGCTTCGCTTGTTGGAGAGATCCAGTTTCTTACTTAGGGAACTGGAACTGGCTATGGATGTTTGAAAAGAAAAAAACGAAGTATGAGAAAGCGCCTTGCTTGCTTGGTTGCAGGTCTCAGTTATTCTAAAGCCACTTTTTAAGTTAGTTTCTTGTTGCTAGGCAATACAGTATACTGGATTTGACTAGTTGCCATGTGATGTGCTATCCTTAGTTGTGTAACTTGGTTCTAGTTATCCTAAGGTGATAAACTTAGTTTTACATTTTAGTTACCTTTCGCCGTTGTTGCTTTAGTTTGACTCAACTACTGAAGAACCTGACATAACAGAAGCACATGGTGTTGGTGCTAACATACAAACCGTGAAAATTTTGCATGCTTTGCAGGCATCTCAGGCCTATCAAGGCTTAGTGGGATGGTTACTGATGAGGATCCAAAGCGCTATAAACAGGCTGCAGCTGAAGCCACAATAAGCTGTTAACATGTATGAAACTTTGTACAGAATGGACTAAAACCTTTGTATGCTTTGCGTCAAGAAGTCGGTTTATGTAGTTGCTTATTGTGTTCTTTATTAGCAGTTTTATAGCGTTTAGATTATGCTGTTAGGAGAATATATGTTGATTTAGTGCTAATTTATTATTATTATTTTAACCTTGTTTCAGCCAAACGGTCATTTCAAAATCCAAACCACAAAATGCTTAAGCATATCAAATCATCACCCAGTGCATTGGCAACCATCAAGGAGTGGTAAGTTTTTTATTTCGTAATCATAATTGACCGAGTTCAGTAGGAAAAACTAAAGCTGGTAAGCATATGGATTGCATCTATGAGTTTTTATAGAGTTACGAGTTGTCATCATTTTGAAATACTTTGGTAGAATTTATAAAGTTTGTATCCAAAATATCAAATCAGCTCTTCGTTACTAGTAATACTATCTATACGGAAGAATGAGGATCTTTCTAATATCAATTTCTGCTGTATGACTATTAGTCCGTTTGTTCGATTTTGCATTTTACTTGTAGTTTGATTGGATAGAACTCAATTGTTTTACAGTCGTGTAAATGCTGATGGAAGTTGAGCAGAGATTTTGCAGTCTGTGATGGTGCCTTGCAAGATTTGGAGTAATCTTCATTCATTGATATCATAGCATTGTTTTGTATATCTTTGGAACAATTTGTCTTGTCCAATTAGATTTTTGAATTGGTTCAGTTGTTTATATGATTGACTAGAAACTTTGTAATGTATGTGATTATAACTTGTTAATCTTACGTATTAGGCGTTGTACAAAGAGGATTGTTTTATGAGTTGTACCTTTTACAAGTGTGGAATAACATAATTTGTGGATATTACGATTATAAGTTCTTGTACTTTGAAATGATTTACCAATACTAAAAGTTGTAATACGAAGTAGAAAATATTATATAAATATATATTTTTTCAGAAAAGATTTATCTTGGGACGCTAAGAAGCGTCCTATAAGGATCTATAACAACGCTAAAAAGAGTCTCAATAGGGTCTGATGATGTGGTTGAGTTTATAGGACGCTTATTTGCGCCTCATTAGGCCTTACCCTTGTTGAGGCGTTTGTATGTGCGTCGTAATAACTTATTGTGACGGCCTTTAATGGGGCGATGTTACGACGCTATCCAAAGCGCCTTTACGTCAAAAGCATCCTTATATGATACTTGTAAGGACGCCAGAGGCGTCCTTACAGTCCATTTTTCTTGTAGTGGGTGCATCCGTTCAAGGCGTCATGCCATAGAGCGGTATGAGTTGGACGACTGCGCATCCCTATTGTAACCTGTGGAGAAATAGGGTATGGGATTCCTTTGATGTATGGATGGCCACAATGTTGTTGCAAGACAAGCTATTCGCCTTGAAGGTTGGTTGCCTACTACAGTAGTCGTGGCAATGATGCTGGCGGCGAGTACAGTGCGCTCGATGCAAGTAATTAAGGGAAGGCCCGCAACTACTCTACTGCATATTAAAAAGCCTAAATAGTGGCAACTTGGGTTTCAATTTGCGTTGGGTTTGAGAAGAGCTGCAGGTACCAGTTTTAATGTGCGCCAAGTAGGAACTACGCCATTGGGTTCGTAACAGATTATGCAAATATCGTAGTCAGTCGCTGAGCATTTGGATGGACATAATGTGCCATGATGCTCGCCTGTGCGGAGGATAGATGTGCAGGGGCTTCCCGTCTCTTAGGATTCAGATGCAGTGCGTCTGTCTTCGAGCACGTGAGAGTTAATCACAAGAATAATAAGGTTCACTACCATAGTAATAGGATTTACTGCTAGAGCAACGAAGTTGATTGTCGGTACAGAGAGAGTTGCATGTGCAAGAACGATTTAGAATGAAATAGGTTTGTACAATGAGATCTTTGGAAGAGCAGAAGTGTTGGTGCCTTATAGTAGTAATATGACATTATTTGACCGACTGGGAGTACTTCTTATGGGCAATATCCCAAATTTGCTTACAAATTGCAGCCTTGTTTCGTTTCTCAAGTCTTTTAAGGCCTAACCCCTTTCATTTTTTAGGCAAATTCAATTCCTTCTAAACCACATTAGTCGTAATGCTTTGATATGCTTTTCATGTCATATAAAAAGCTCTTGGCTTCAATCTAAAAAATTATCTTCTTAGGCAATATAAAGATTGAACACCGGTACCTTTGCATACTAAAGAGCACAGAGAATGCTTCTTTGTAATCTGCTTGCATAGGAGACATTTCTTGTAGCCCAGCAATTAATTTTCTTTGCAATCCTTTCAATAAGAACTCGACAGTCCTTAGAACGGAGTTTGGTAGATTTGAGAGGAAAACTAAGGTAAGAGCAGGGAATTGACCTAGAGGAATGCCATTAATCTGAAAGATCTGAGTAGCAGTCCTTTCATTTATACCAGCCATGAAAATGAAGCTCTTTTGTAGATTAAGAGATAGCCCAAACAGAAGACCAAACTCATTAATGGCTTGCTTAATCTTGGTGATGGATTTTGTATTAGCAGTAGCTAAGCCAGGATAAATAACTCATCACTAAAGTACATGTGGTTAATGTGATCTTGGATGAAAATGAAAGTTCTATGTAAGTTGTATCGTCATCCAATAAACTAGAGAAGGCTTTCAGTACAAGTGAAAATAAGTAAGGAGAGATTGGGTCTCCCTGTCTTAGCCCTTGGCATTATGAAAATAGCCTTCTATTGAACTATTGAGGTTAATAGAAAATCTTCTTGTAGTCACTCACATCATGATCCACTTAATGTATTAAGCACGGAACTGGAAAACTTCCATAATGCATATCAAAAAAGTCCCAAGCCACAGAGTCATAGGTCTTCTGAATATCAATCTTAAGGACACATCTTGGGTGACCAACTTGTCTGTGATAATTCCTTACAATTTCTTGCATTAAAAGGCTGTTGTCAGCAATATTTGGCAACAAAAGTTGATTGCCTATTGCATATGAGTAGGGGTGTCGATATCAATCCAAACCCAATTACCCGGCCATGCCCACCCATTTAAGAGACACCCAAACCCATCCATTTATTAATTGGGTCTTAAATGGATCAATATTTTTAAAACCTGATAAACCATGGATTTAAATGGTTTATAAGTAGGTGCCCATTAAACCATATAATTTAATTCTTAGAAAACTCTTAACCATACCCAATGGACCAGCTACACCACCATCACGACCAGCTGCCTTCATCGACGTCACCACCTGCCGAAACCGACAACACCTTGTCGTCGTCTTCTAATTCCCACCATCACCACCATAAGAAACAACACCTCATGCACAACCAAGCACCACCCTCACTTCAGAAGACCTCGAGCAGTTTAGAGGTCATATCTGAAAAAGTTTTGGCAAAGACCTCGAGCTAGTTCCATAAATCAGAGCCATCTTGGCTCAAATCTACAGTAGATCTATGTATTGAGGGTAAGGATGATCTCCAAAAAATTGATGGTCCAAAAAATTGATGGAGGCTCCAACAGTTGTGTTCAGAGTGGTTGTGGTGGTCGTCGAAGGGGCAGGGTAGCAGTGCAGCGGGGCTGTGGATGTTGTGTAAATCAGAGCCATCTTGGCTCAGATCTATAGTAGATCTGGGTTTGAGGGTAAGTGTAAAAAAACTGATGGCAGCAGTTGCAGTGGCATTCAGATGGTGGTGATGGTCGTCGAAGGGGCGGCGGTAGTAGTGCGGCGGGGCTGTAGGCATTCTGGTATGAGGAGGAGCTGTAATGGCATTCAAGATAATATAGGTGGTCATTGTCATCGCGATCGTTGTCACAGTATGGTAGGGCTATGGTGGTCGTGATATTCTGGTTTGGTAGCGGGGCTTTGGTAGCATATGCGATGGTGGGTTTTGTCAACTGGATGATGGTAGCTACGTGACATGGTTGTTGCGTTTGGCTGATGTGGTTGTTGTCGATGCGGCAATGACGGTGGTTATCGGTGCAGTGACGGTGGTGGTTGCCAGTGCGGCGGCAGCTGCAGGTAGCAGTGATAATGAAGATGTGGAGGGTCACAATTATTTACCTATGAACTAATTATGTGTCATTTTTGGATTAATGAGTGAAACCAACTCATTAAAGGCATGACCCATTTAACCCACACACAAATAGGTTTATATGGATTAGCGACCTATTTAATTCACACCCAAACCCAATGCAACCTACTCGCCCAATTTGCCACCTCTACTTATGAGACTTGGTAGAACACCTTGAAATTTGGCACATAAAATCTTGGATATGCATTTATATCTCAGTGCAACATACTATTAGTCTAAAGTTCTTCACGGTATTAGGGCATGGGATTTTAGGAATCAAAGTAAGTGTTGTGTTGTTAAACAGGTTTATCCCCTTAACTTTATTACAGAATTCCAGGTTTGCATTCTCCACATCCTTGGCCGCCAAATCCCAATTATTACGTCTACAAAAGTCGACACTGTAACCATCAAGCCTAGGGGCTTTGTTTGGCTTCATAGAAAACATGGCTTCTCTCATATCCTAAGATTTACCAAGAAAGTTTGCAGAATGCCTAATTATAGCTTGAATAACAACTGTCTCACCTCTTATTTGTTGCCCTTCCATAGAATGAATGGATAAAACTTTATTCAGGCCTTAAAAACTTGCATCTTCGTATGGAAATAACTGATATTATTATCCCCATATTAAGGTCTTGCACTCAAGACTTTTGATAATAAATTAAGGGCTTTCTCAAACTCAGCCAGGTGATAATATTGCTATTGAAGTTCTTTTTCCCAAGTTAATCAGTCCCTTATCTTGCTTAAGAAGGATAGCCCTCTGCACGTCATGCAATTCAGTTTACTTACCTGCAGTTTGTTTAGAAGTATTACAAAAGTAAGCTTTACTCAATTGCTTCAACCGAGACTTTAACTTTTTTAATGTACCATACAATTGATGATTAGCATTTCCAGTATAAGTCTCAAGCCACACTTTCTCCAGACGAGAACCATAAATGGAATGCAACATCCAAAACTTGAAAATTTTAAAAGGCATGTTTCCGTCGTATCTGGCATTATTTATTTTACTTAGAAAAAAACATGTGCCAAGCACGAGATGATAACAATAAATAGCAATCTACTGTAATTGCACAATTAAAATTTCTATGGTATCGCATCGAAGATAATCACGTTCCTTTTAACTGAATAATTAAACCCTTGTGGTGAAATATAAAAAAGCAATGTCCTTGTGCGTATAGCTATCTTGGTAGCCATGTAGAGGAAAAACAACTAGACATATATTTTGTACACAAAAGATAAAAGAAGTAGGGTGCAGTGATAAAATTTAACGAGGAATACGTCAAAATTAATTTGTTATTGCATGATACATTTTTTACTATGCTTGTGTAATTTCCTTTTGAAAATAACTTGTACATTTCAATGGCATACCATAGCGTTCACTGCATGTTAGTTTAATTTTGATAGAGAAAATTTCAATCTATGTATTAGTATATACAATATGGTTTATAAGACTTAACCAACACATCTAGTTAAATAAAGATGAGGTGACGCTTTTAGAATCAAATAGAATCCATCAATAAAAGTATATAGAAAAAAATGATAAGATTGATATATTGTTGCATGACGCAATTAAATAAGGTTTAAAAAGTAACCAACATGATTAAATAGTATAGCTCAAAACCTCATAGTAAGTAAATTGTTGAACAAAACTTAACCAAACTTTAACAAATTAATTGATATACATGCTTGTCAAGTTAGATTATATCTTTAAATCTACTAAGGTTTTCATGACTAACTTAATTACAACATAACTAACATCTTTTTAAATTTATATGCAATTCTATTTTCTAGATATATACCATTTTCTTTTCATATAAGAGAGTCATTTAGAAGTGTAAAAGTTAAAGTAAAGTCATAATATGTTGGTATATTGCTAAGGTAGAACTTAGAATGCCTTTTTAGGAGTTTAATTAGTCACAAGTTAAGAACCCATAGAAAAAAAAAATTTGAGCATAAAATTAATTGAATTTAACTCATGCTTATGCATTACACTATAAGAAAATGACTTTTTGCGACGAGGAATTCTGTCGCAAAAAGTCATAAATCCGTCGCCAAAGACTTTTGGCTACAGACACACCATCGCTAAAAGTCCGTTACCTATAACCCCGTCTCTAAAAGTTTTAGGATGGATTTTTTTTAATCCGTTGCCTAAAGTCCACCTTCAACAACAGACGTACAAATACAAATTCCGATAGATTTTCTGTCGCTAATTCTAGTTTTTGTATTTATTCTATTTTATTTTTTCATAAATAATTTATTCCGTAAAATATTATTCCCAACTTATTCTGGTCGCACCCAATGGCCCGTTAGGGGTCCCGCTTAGCGCAAACATGTTCGCGTAGTCAACGGTCAAATTTTCAACGCATCTAACCGGTCAGCGCGTGCACGCTCGAGTCACGTGCGTTTTTCGCTTCGCGCGTATTGTGCGTGACTTAGGCACTAATTATTTCACGTTAGCGTGACTCACGAGAGCATGATCGTCACGTCGGGACCACCCGAACCCCTTCTCACCAAAAACATCGGCACAACCGGAGCGACAAGGTCAAGGGGCAAGGGCTTTGGACAACCCCATGGGGTCGGCCTCGGCCTCCCCCAAGGCCATGGGGTCAGCCTCAGCCTCCATGGGGGGTTGGCCATGGCCTTCCCCCCTGGTTGTTCACTTTTCGCACAAAGTCTTTTTCGCGCTTTGTTCGCTTCGTACACTTCGTATGTGACTTTGGCACCTTGTTCGTCACATGGGTATGATTCACGTCGACACGCTCGTCGTAACGCAACTTCAGGATTCGTCGTAACGCAACTTCAGGATTCGTCATTGCCTATCAAAACACCAACCGTCGGTGGGGTGGCCTTGGCCCCCTCCCGGAGGAGTGACCTTGGCCTTGGCCACCCATAGGGTCGGCCTCGGCTTCCCCAGGGGGTTGGCCTTGGCCTTCCCCCAAAATCACCAGCTTTGCCCCCTTTTTACGCACACTCTTCTGAACCATTTTTGTGCTTCTGCGAAGCCCACCAACGCGCACACACCAGCCTCATGACGTCCGTCATCCGATGTCCAAGACCGTGCGTCGCTCTCGTGACGTTCGTCGCTCAAAGTTGCGCGCTACCGCCTAATGACCTGTCGCCGATGAACTCTGTATCATCATTCTCAACTTTGTCATTACTACATACTGCATTCATTATTTTGGTATAACAGGCACACTCAACACACGTCCCGTCTTCGGGACACCCGACGCGTGCCCGTGCGCTATCTCCGCAACATTCATCACTGCGCCCATGTGCCCATTGTCATGATATGTGCCCCCGGCACCATGTATTTCTCCTCGACGTTCGTCACCGCGCCCATGTGCCATTATCAAGATATGTGCCCCTGGCACCAAGTATTGCTCAGCGACGTTTGTAGCCGCGCCCGTGCGCCCCTTTTCACGATACGTGCCCCCGGCACCAAGTATTGCTCCTCGACGTTCGTCGCCGCGCCCGTGCACCATTCTCATGATGCGTGCCCTTAGCACCACATATTGTCTCCGCAACGTTCGTCTCTGTGCCCGTGCGCTACTGCCACAACATGTGCCCACGGCACTAGGTATTGTCTCGTGCTGTAGGCACCGCGCCCATGCGCCACAATCATATTACATGCTTCTGGGGGGCTCCGTTCGTAGTGCTCCGGCACGAGGACCCCTCGCAGCGAGATGGACTCGTTACAACAAAGTCATCGCCGCCACGGGATAGGCTCGTTACCACAAAGCCATCGCTGTCACAATCACGGGGGACTCTGTTCGCAGTGCTCCAACATGAGGACCCCTCGCAGCGAGATGGATTCGTTACCAAAAAGACATCGCCGCCATGGGATGGGCTCGTTACCACAAAGCCATCGCCGTCATAATCACGGCGGGCTTCGTTCGTAGTGCTCCCACACGAGGACCCCTCACAGCGGGATGGACTCGTTACCACAAAGTCATCGTCGCCACGGGATAGGCTCATGACCACAAATCCATCGCCGTCACAATCACGGGGGGCTCCGTTCGTAGTGCTCCGGCATGAGGACCCCTCGCAGCGGGATGGACTCGTTACCACAAAGTCATCGCCGCCATGGGATGGGATTGTTACCACAAAGCCATCTCCGTCATAATCACGCGGGGCTCCGTTTGTAGTGCTTTGGCACGAGGACCCCTCGCAGCAGGATGTACTCGTTACCACAAAATCATCGCCGCCACGGGATGGGCTAGTTACCACAAAGCCATCACCGTCACAATTACGCGGGGCTCCCTTCGTAATGCTCTGGCACGAGGACCCCTCGCAGCGGGATGCACTCGTTACCACAAAGTCATCTCTGCCACATGATGGGCTCATTACCACAAAGCCATCACCTTCACAATCACGGGGGGCTCCGTTCATAGTTCTCCGGCACGAGGACCCCTCGCAGCGGGATAGACTCGTTACCATAAAGTCATCGCCACCACGGGATGTGCTCGTTACCATAAAGCAATTGCCGTCACAATCACGGGGGGCTCCATTCGTAATGCTCCAGCACGAGGACCCCTCGTAGGGGGATGGACTCGTTACCACAAAGCCATCACCGTCATAATCACGGGGGGCTCCGTTCGTATTGCTCCGTCATGAGGACCCCTCACAGTGGGATGTACTCGTTACCACAAAGTCATTGTCGCCATGGGACGGGCTCGTTACCACAAAGCCATCGCCGTCACAATCACGGGGTGCTCCATTCGCAGTGCTTCGACATGAGGACCCCTCTTTGGGGGATGGATTCGTTACCAAAAAGTCATCGCCGCCACGGGATGGGCTCGTTACCACAAAGCCATCGCCGTCATAATCACGGGGGCCTCCGCTCATAGTGCTCCTGCTCGAGGACCCCTCGCAGCGGGATGTACTCGTTACCACAAAGTCATCACCGCCATGGGATGGGCTCGTTACCACAATGCCATTACCGTCACAATCACGGAGGGCTCCGTTTGTAGTGCTCCGTCACGAGGACCCCTTGCAGCGGGATGGACTCCTTACCACAAATTAATCACCGCCACGGGATGGGGTCGTTACCACAAAGCCATCGCCGTCACAATCACGGGGGGCTTCGTTCGTAGTGCTCCGGCACGAGGACCCCTTGCAGTGGGATGGACTTATTACCACAAAGTCATCGTCGTCACGGGATGGGCTCCTTACCACAAAGCCATCACCTTCACAATCATGGGGGGCGCCGTTCCTAGTGCTCTGGCATGAGGACCCCTCGCAGCAGGATGGACTAGTTACCACAAAGTCATCGCCGCCACGGGATGGGCTCGTTACCACAAAGCCATCACCGTCACAATCACGGGGGGCTCTATTCATAGTGCTCTAGCACGAGGACCCCTCGCAACGGGATAGACTCATTACCACAAAGCCATCGCCGTCACAATCATGGGGGCTCCGTTTGTAGTGCTCCGGCACAAGGACCCCTCATAATGGGATGGACTCGTTACCACTAAGTCATCGCCGCCATGGGATGGGCTCGTTACCACAAAGCCATCGCCGTCATTATCACAGAGGGCTCCGTTCGTAGTGCTCTGCCACAAGGACTCTACGTAGTGGGATAGGCTCGTTACCACAAAGCTATCGTCGCCTGGGGTGACTTGCATGACACTAGGCACTGAGCTGCGACTAGGTCCACTCACGTTACCGGTGATCATCAGTGCCCCCAGGACGATGACCCCCGGGTCACTCTGAGACATCAGTAGGCCTTTGGAGGGCATCGCGCCTAGTCTGCCTGGAAGGTTGTCACGGGGGCAACCCTCGCCGCTGTCATGTTCTCTACGGGTCTATTGACGCACTTGTTGGATTCAGTAAGGGCTTGGACCGGTGGCTGGGGCAACAGGCTTACTCTGATCATGCTACTGCGGTGTGGTCAGTCTTCTCCGACAGGTAGAGAGACGCTGTATGGGGCGAGGCAGTCCAAATTTGGGAACCGGCAGTCCAACGGAGAATTGGTATTTTGGGATCCCTTGGTGACGTGTCACTCCCAGGGGACGACATGTTGCATTTTATGACATAAGCATACTATTTACTATAAATAGTGGACTTTTGGACTCATTCTGGATAAAATTCTCTCATTTAACAAAAATCACTTTCTCACTCTAGAACTTGAAAGCTCTTGGATTATAGAGAGAAAAATACATTTCTCTTGTGATTTTTGACATAACATCGACCGTGACATTGGACCGTAACTTGGACCTCAGCTTGGATCATCGACTGCTGGCCTTGTTTGCCTTAGCCTCATCTCAGCAGCACTGCCACTCCTCACAACCCATCTTGGAAGCCTTGCTCTCTGCCCTTACTCCGTCCTTAATGTCTCTCACTGTATACATCTGGCAGCTGACATGGATTGCATCCCTTGTGGCACCTCCATGTAGTACGAACCCACTTAGTATTCGACCTGGTTTAACAACAGCTACCCAATATTCAGGGGATCCTAGTGAAATTTTTGAATATGGATCTCTTACGCCATACAGAGGTATATAGCTTACGCCGGGACGCGGGCTCCCGAAGAGGATGGAACCCTGATTAGAGACTTGGCGAGGTTTTGATTGGATAAAGGAGCTGCTCTTTCATCTTAATCCGCACCCCTGCTGCTATGGGGGATATCGGTGGATCGGTTGCATTTCCTTGGCATCATTTCGGCAACTCCGCTGTGGGAGGTGAGCATCGTCCTGCAGTCTGCTTGTCTTACACCCTCGATCATCATGTCTGTACAATGAAGAGCTACGAGGACCACCCGCCAAGGCCTCACCACCAATGTGCGAGAAGAAACCCACGTCGAAGACCAAGAAGAGACAAATACCACACATGTCCAAGACCAACCCCTAATCGATGCACCTGAGGTGCAAGGACTCGTTAATGCAGCCATGCAGCAGTTCACTCCTACCATAGCCAACCTACAGCAGTCGCAGACCACTCTGATGTCAGCCATTATGGCAATGCAAAAATCCATATAGGCATTGGCCTCACAACGCTCCACCACACCGATCTAGCCTTAAGGACCTGCGCTGGCCCTCGACGTCACTCAGGCCCAGTGTCGCGACCGCCGTCGCCTCGATCAGCTAGACCCTTAACGGTAGGACTCGCGACATCTTCTCCACCCATGCCAGACCACCTCTCTCTGCGGTGCCATCCTGAAGACCTCAAATAGATCTCGGACCCGTGCTACAATAGATCCATCATGTCATTGTACCCCAGCATGCGCCGATACAGAGTTCCTCCGAAACACATGACTCCATTGAGATGGAGCCTAACCCTTAGCCGAGCAACATCAAACGACCTGCCAGGTAGTAGACATGTCTCGCCCACCCACCCATGCCCATATACAACTGCCACCACCAGCCCCTCACATATATCAACCATCTGTTGCACCTGCCCACCACCTTGCCCCATTTGGGGGCTCAGGGGCTCGCGGCATCCCAGCCAGCCACCACCCTTTTAACTGTCCATGACGACCCACCTCCTAACTATGTCACCCGTTTGGACTTGGAAGTACTCATGCATCGCCTGTCATAACCTTCCACACCTGACTCCTCTGCCAACCTGACAGGCCATGGCCCTTACGCCAGTGACATCGTCATCACACCCTACCCCCCAAAGTATTAGCAACCCACCTTTGTGCTCTTCAACGGACTCGAGGGCAACGCCCGTGAGCACTTGACAAGATTCGCCAGATCATTGGAACAGTATGGCCCATGAGACAGTTTGAAGTTTAGAGAATTTCACAAGTCCCTCACAGGCCTAGCTTATACTTTGTATCACCAGATCCTTGCGGGGACTGTCCATGCATGGAACGACATGGTTCGGCTATTCCTAGACAAATTCCATTACGAGGCGGAATGCGTCACTATCATTAACATTGTCGGCATCCACTAGAATCAAGGGGAGGACTTGAACAAGTACGTGCACCGTTTCTATCTCAAATGCCTCTAGTGCACGGACTTCAGCAAGGACGAGACCCTAGTACCCGTATGCATCAAGAACATGAGCGATGTATATCGGGTACATATTGAGAACCTACAGTTAAGGTCATGGGGACACCTCAAGGAAGTAACCCGTCGCACTTATGAGTTGGTTGGCCCAGTCAAGCCATGGAAGCCCCGTCCTCAGAATGCACTATTGGCCACGGCCGAACCATCTGGAGCTCAACCCCACAACAACCACAATAGCAACACCAGTAACAACACCCGTAACCCCTACAAGTGTCAATTCCAAGAAGGGGACCTGCGCCCCGACAAAAGGAGGCAGCAAGAGCCTGCCCCCGAATACCCATGTGATTTGAACACGGTGAAAGAGCTTTTGGCAGAATGGGTAAACAATGACAATAACTTTCAACTGCCGCCGATGAAAGCCAATGTCACGGAAGCGGACAAAGCCCAACCTAACTACTGCCCGTACCACCGCGCCATTGGCCATAATCTCAAAAACTGTAATGGGTTGCGAGATATCTTTGTAAGGAAGGTCTCGGCAGGCAACCTGCAGCTCCGAAAGAACAATGATGTCTGTCGACAGTCTTACCCACAACACAATAATAATAGAGCATCAAGTACTCATGGCCATTACCGACCATGTTGAACCTATCATCACCGAAGCCTCTACGGAGACCATCCCGATGGTCATACCATGTGTACAGCCAGCTACCCAACCACAGTCCTCGGTGGGCCAAATGACTAAGATCAAAGGATTCTTTGATGAAATAGGGTTTTCACCCACCACAAGAACTTACTTATCCAGCTGCCTAATTAAGGTCACCACAGGCCTCGACCCCGAGTGCTTCACCGCTCAAGCCGAGCTACGACACATCCCCTCTCTCGCATTACTCTTCTCGGACGAGGACCCGTCACCAGTCGAACAGCATAACCAGCCCTTATTTTTGGAATGTACAATTAATGACACGGGCTTTCGCAGTGCCTTGGTAGACAGCGGAGCTTCTCTCAACATCATGCCTTTTGTTACCTTGCAACGAGCTGGCATCCCCACTAGGAAAATCATACGAGACCCAATCAAAATTTTAGGCTTTGGGAACGGTCTCCAATCAACCTTGGGCCATATCATTGTTGACCTTATGGTCGGGTCTGTACGTCGTGACACCACTTTCCACGTGATGGACAGCGAGCCCGCATTCCACATCCTACTCGGCCGACCATGGATTCACATCAACAAGGTTGTGCCTTCAACGTACCATCAGTGTGTCAAACTGGTGGCCGGTCTAGCGAGACACGAGGTAGCAGTGACAATACCAGCCACGAAGGCTCCGTTCGAGTGCTCAGAATCATACTTCGCCGAGGCCTCTTTCTTCACCGAGCTTGCGGAGGATGGTGAGAACGCTGCTCATATCCACTCTACAAAGTTTCCAAATTGGGATGAACTATGTGGCAATAAACCTCCCCAAGTCCAAAACAAAGAAGGGCAGCAAGAACGAAGCATCAACCTCAGCCATACCACCTGCTACAAAGGCCAACTCCCCTCTTGTATCCCCCAAGTCTAATAAGCACAAGCCTCAGCCAACCTTCCAACACATCATCAAAGACGGTAAAGTTATCTAGCAGTTATGATGGTGTGCAGGGGCTCCAGGTGGTCCCTCATCTGAGCCCCTCAACCCTGACCCACTTGAGGAGACTAAATGGTGTTGCACAACTGAGCATTGCCCGCCACATCATGACCTCACCCTCGGCGCAGCACCACCTTGCTATGAAGACGGCCCTCGACCACAGGCCGAAGATCTTGAAGAAATCAACCTGGCTGACCCGGGCGAAGAACCACGTCACACTTACATTGGCACAAAACTCTCCCCCAGCCAAAGAGAGGAATTGGTTTCCCTCCTCCGCGATTATCATGATGTCTTGGCATGGACTTACAATGAGATGCCCGGACTGGATCCCGCCTTAGTCACACACCATCTCAACATTGCTACCAGATCCATCCGTATTCGACAACACTCGTGGACCTTCCGCCCCGAGCTCGAGTTAAAGATCAAATAAGAGATTGAATGCCTCCTGCAGGCAGGCTTCATTGAACCTATCACTCACCCAATTTGGCTGGCTAATGTCGTCTCTGTGCAAAAGAAGAATGGCCAAGTCTGCATTTGCATTGACTTTCAGGACTTGAACAAGGCGTGCCCCAAAGATGAGTTTCCACTACCTAACATCGACATGCTTACGGAGGCCGCCACCGGACATGAAACCTTATCTTTCATGGATGGTTTCGCAGGCTATAATCAAATTCGCATGAATCCCGACGACAGTACCAAGACAGCCTTCTGCACTCCTATGCATAACTTTTGTTAGAAAGTCATGCCTTTCGGTCTTAAAAACATGGGTGCTACATATCAAAGGGCAATGATAGCAATCTTCCACGACATGATACACCGTACAGTGGAAGACTACGTCGATGATTTTATTATCAAATCCAAGAAGGAAAGTGATCAGCTCACTAACCTTCAGCAGTCTTTAACCGTTGCCTCCAGTACAACATGCGGATGAATCCATTGAAGTGTGAATTCGGCGTCTCCTCCGGCAAATTCCTCGGCTTTTTGGTCAGTCGACAGGGCATCGACGTTGACCCTTCCAAAGTTTCCTGCATCTAAGAAATGCCTCCCCCCAAGAACACAAAACAACTGAAGAGCTTCATTGGCAAGATCTCTTACCTCCGACGCTTCATACCTGCATTGGCTGAGCTCATTACTCCCTTTCAGCATCTAACGCATAAGAGCGCACCATGGAGTTGGGGTGCGCACCGTGGAGTTAGGGTACGCCCCAATAGCAAGCTTTTGATCAAATCAAGACGGTCCTTATGTCACCACAGACCATGGTAGTACCCCGGCAAGGTATACCACTCTTACTCTACTTGACCTCCACGCCCAGGTCCATAGGGGCGTTGCTTGCCCAAGAGGTGGATGGGGTGGAGCGTTCAGTATATTATCTCAGTCGGTCAATCAGGGGAGCCAAAGCCAATTATAATTATTCCGAGATCGAGAAACATTGCCTAGCATTGGTATACGCCTTGCAGAAATTTAGACATTACTTTTTGGCACACCAGATCACACTCGTCACTAAGGCTGATCCACTACGGTACATGCTTACACGCCCTGCCCTATCTGGCCGTCTTACATGCTGGTTGTTGCTCTTGGCTGAGTTCGGCCTATCTATTAAAAACCCTACAGCTCTACGGAGCCAAGCACTTGCCGACCTCTTGGCCTTCTTTTCGCGCCAACAATACTAGCCAACCTCGGTCCAATTGCCTGGGGAGGAGACTGCCCTGATTTTTAACATCGATGAATTGTGGACGCTTGAGTTCGACGGCTCAGCCACTAGCAAAGGTCCAAATGGAGCTCCCCTCCAGGAAGGGGGTGCCGACATAGTCCTTCAAAATTCAAAGGGTGTTACCACATCCCTATCCTTCAAGCTCGCATTCCTGGTATCTAACAATGAAGTTGAGTATGTCATTAGGCCCATGCTGGCTACCAGTATGAGGGTTAAGTCATTATGCGTGAAAGGAGACTCGAACTTGATCATGAAGCGGGACGATGGGGAGTTGCAGTCAAGGAGCCAGCCTTGGCACCTTATCGTGCCTTGGTGCAACACTTGGAAGGAAGACTTGGCCATATCTAGTATGAACATCACAACAGGTGCCACAACAGACATGGGGACAGCTTGGCCACGATCGCGTCAAAGATGGAGGTTGATGGTGAGCAGCGAATGCTAACCATCATCAAGAGAACGGAACCATGCATATCATTGAACCTAGTCCTGAAGGACATTACTATAGACGATTTGAGGCAGCCGATCGTCGACCAACTTAAGACACCATCTCTTGCTTATGCCTCTACCCTTACAGATTTTTTATGTTGGGAGATGTCTTGTATAGATGATGTCCCCGAGGCACTCTATCCAGGTGTTTGGCCCCGGCAGAAGCAAAGCAAAAATTATAGCTCAGCCATCAAAAGTGTTGTGGCCTCGACGGTCCCCCTCTATACCGTTGCCTCCAGCGTATGGGCCTCTATTGGCCATCCATGACCAAGGATGCCTCAGATATACAAAGGGACTGTCACGAGTGCTTGTATGCACCGGACAATGCGGAAGATTTTATCATTGATGTGGAAGGTGACTGGCGCCAGCCTTTCATCCAGTACTTATCCCAAGGGGTTCTACCACCTGACTGCAGCTCAGCACAATCTATCAAGCACAAGTCAGTCAAGTATTTTGTGACGGAAGGCGAGTTGTTTCGCAAGGGATTTTTGGGACACACCCTGCGATGCTTGTAGGGTGCCCAAGCAGTCAAGGTGATTAACAAAGTACACAATGGTGATTGCGGTGAGCATCAAGGCTCTCAGAAGCTGTATGCATAATTGCTAAGGTTGGGGTACTACTGGCCGACTATGGAATCTGACGCGATCTCTCATGTACGACACTGTCAACCCTGCCAGAGACACGCTGACAGAATGCACACACCGGTGTCCGACCTCCGCATGATTTTGGCCCCTTGGCCATTTCACTCGTGGGCTCTCGACCTCATAGGCCCCATCCACCGAACATCACGAGGTCATACTTGGATTATTATGGTCACAATGGAATGTTTCACAAAATGGGTCGAAGCCATACCTCTACGACGAGCCACGGGAGGCATCATTGCCAACTTCTTGGGCGATCACATTGTTTGTCACTTTGGTATCCCCCGGTGTATCATATCTGAACACGACACGCCATTCATCAACAGGGACGTCCGAGCTTTCATGGAAGGATACAACATCAACCACGCTACATCCACCCCTTACTACCCACAAGAGAAAGGTCAAGCTGAAGCTTCTAACAAGACTCTACTACGATACTGTCACGAATGGTCCATGATGCGAGTGGTTCATGGTCTGAAAAGCTAAGCATTGCACTTTGGGCTTACCAAACCTCCAAGCACACAGCAACAAAGGCCACACCCTTTTCCCTTGTCTACAGGGACGAGTGTGTGATACTAGCTGAGATTACGGTTGCGTCAGCCAGACTCTGCCTAAGCAGTGGGCTTGGGGAGGAAGAAACCAGAATGACTGCCCTTGAAGGACTTAATGAAAGGAGAGCCAATGCCTTGCGTTGTATGAAGAAGTACCACAAACAACTCACTAAGGCATATGGAAAGACTGTGAAGCAACGAACATTCATCGAGGGCGACCTTGTTCTCCAAGCCGCCAAACATATACGCGCCAACATGTTAGCCCCCAAGTTCACACCGAATTGGGAAGGACCACTTCAAGTGCATGAAGCTAGAGACAACGGCTCTTACCTCCTACTCAACACGGAAGATGGACAAATCACGGCACCTATCAATGGCCACTATTTGAAGAAGTATTATACATGACCAGCTGCAGATCGTTCCCCCAGCTCTACCCGCCTAAAGCTTAGAACATCCCCACACATAGAATTGTTTTTGTATATGCACACATGTTTATGACTTGTAACTTTTGCTGATTATTGCAAGTTCTTACTTTACTCATGTAATGACATTTTGGCCTACATACTATCAATGCAAAGATCATTTACTCGCCTCAACTACTGTATGTAATGCACTCTTTCATTTACACACTGTTCACTAAGTCACTTGCTATGGGTGGGGAGGGGGGAACCACAACGGGAAGACACCACATGCAAGACATACAATCACATCAACAGCTAAGCATCATCTCACAACAAACACAGGTACAAAATAACCATATGACTACAATATCCATATCAACCAAATGAGTAAAAGCCAATGGTTCGGGGGGGGGGGCACTACTGACCTTATGTATACTAAAACAAGAAAAGTACAAAGTACAAGAGATCTAATGTTAAGGCAAGGCACAAATAGGATCGAAAGTGTATGCCTCCAATGTCTGCTGATGCGCCTGAAGATCTGACCATCTACTATCCCACTCAGCTCACCGAACCTCTGTCTCGGTCAGCCATCTCTCTGCCTCTACAAGCTGGGCGCGCAGCCCCTCCACCTCCTCGGTCACTACAGCCATCTCGGTATCAAGCACGCATCTCTAACCCTACAACGCGGCCTCTTGAACACTGGTGAGAGCCAACTCTGCCGCTTCCTCAGCACTCTGGCCTCTCTACTTGATATAGTCAGCCAGCCAGTCCAACTGAAAGCCGAGTGTTGTAAACAATACAAGCTTTGAAAGATACTGTGATATAACCGCTGGAACCCAACCCAAAATCGGCACCGCAGCAAGGGTAGCAAACCAATCCACGAGGGCTATGTATGTCGCCCTCGAGAATATAGCACCAAGGACGACGGTAAAATCAACAAATGTCTCCGGGTGCCTCGCCCTGATTAACTCCAATCGGCATACTACTGCATCTGATAACTCCACACCATCCCAGGGGATCGCGTCTGCCCCGCCAATAGGCAACCTACAACTGGTAGCGCCAACCTCTATAATATCACCACCGGCCGACTGCGCATCAACTGCACCAGAATACATCGACAACAATATATCACCAGTATCTACTACCGCGCCTGACAACGTCACAAGAACAGCCCCCGCTGCGGGTGGAACGGGTACCTTAGGCTGCGGGGACAGACCCGCAGTAGGTGTGTGTGTAGCAATAAAAACATGATGAACTCCAGACGGAGCATCTGGCTCCCTGACTGTCCACCAATTTGACCCCTCGAACATGTGGGCACCGTCCATCTGACCACCCAACAGGGACTCGACTGCCTCAACTAGAACTGGTGACGGACTCGGACGACTGACTGGCTCCACCACATACTTGTCCGCATGCTTTGTCGCCACGGCCCCCTCAACAACATCAGTATGCATAGGACGGACCTCATCAACAGCCTCACCATAGGGCTCATTGACCCCATGGGTCCCCTCAGCAGCACCAGCACCCGTCTCACCATACTCCTAGAAATCATCAGCAGTCTCGGTGCCTATCTCGTAAGCCTCATCGGCCGCCTCTACGTCCGTACCATCGGTCTCACCAGCTGTCTCAGCATCCATGCCTCTGAACTCGTCAGTCTCTGCCTCGGTATCCCCTGCTATACCTTACGACTCGAAATCCAAACCATCATCAAGCTCCTGACAATAAATAAATAAGGGGAAAAGAAAGTTCTTAGCACATGACTAAAAAAAATGGTAATACTAACCTCAAAGTAAGCATACTTCGATACCTCCCGCGGCCTCTTTGGCCCGTGACTGTCGCCCGCTGAAGGACCCGCGCCGCCACGCTGTGCACTCTCTATCATTCCCACTCTCACTGACGAGAGGGGACCCTTGCCAGCTCCTGGCATCCTAGGCAAGTGGGCTGGCACGGGCGCATGTGCGGCAATACCTCTACCACCGCCCCCCTGGGATCTCGTGTCGCCGCTTCTGCCATGACTGCCCCTAGCCGCATCCTCCTCGGGAACACCTTTGATCAATGCCATCATACCAGACTGCTTCACCACCTGCAGCGACACCAAGCCCAATCCTCTGTCACCGGCAAAGACGTCGACTAGCTGCCTGTCAGCTAGCCCCTGCACCAACCACTCAGACCACGTAGTCTGAACCGTCTTCCACCAACAAGCATACGCAGCTGTGACCACCCCGGTGGACAACAAACCAGGCCTCCTCTACTCGTCCGTCAGTGTCGGCCACGAACGTGCCTTCCTTCGTAGGGTATACCGGAAAGCCGTATCCACATCCCAAGGTCGAGAATAACCGTAAGGGGGCTCCTGATCATAGCCAAAGGCGAGAGACAAGCCGTCAGGATTGTAGCGTGCAACATAATACCGACACACAGCTGGCTTCCCACCGTCATCAGTCAGTACTGGAAGCCATCCAGGGAAAAAGGCTACCAACAGAGGTATCTCGAGGTCTGTCAGGTCAGCTCTGCTGTGTAAGTGTGAATCGATATCCCGCAGGTGCATCCAAGGTGGAGTCCCGTACGAAGAATGCATGTTGACATACAGACGGTTGAGGCACACATCTCGTACGTTAAACACTTGCGATAGCTCGCATGCAGGCCTCTTGCCACCGGCCCACGCATATACTCGTCCTTCTGCGTACCACTTCGCTACTACCATCAACTTCCCCAGACCCATCATTATCCCCTTCCACGGGCACGGATGTACCTTCAGATACCCCAAAGGCCTATACTCTACATAACACTCAAACAGATACCTCTGTAAGAACATCCAGTCGACACCTGATACCACCCATATGATCTCTGCATGTCATTCACAAACTGGTCTAGACACGAGTACAGAGTGCCCAAGTATGTCAGTGCCAACCCAACACATTTGCCTACGGCCATTCGCACTGTTAATGGGAAGACCTTCTGGGAAATACCGTCCTTGGGTGTCCCCTCAAACACAAACCTACAAGTATATAAATGTGACACCCATCATGACCACCCCACCCTAGCATGATATACAGCACGACACATAGCAGCATGCTACGCTACTCCTCTTTGTTCTTAAGATGGATTTTTTTCTAAGTATAGAAGTTGATATACTACATGTCCAAGAGCAATGATATAGAGCATACGAGTAATGCAAAGATAAAAGTAACAGGACGGCGTACCTCGAAAGAAACATGGCAATGAAGGCAGCTAGCTCGTATATCTCGTCCCTATAGACAGGACCACTGTGGAAGTCGTCGTCCGACATCACCCTCTGCCCGGGCCGCATGACCATTGTGCCATAGAAATGATAAACCCACCCGCTATATGTGCACTTACGGTTGAACCTCGTATCTTGTAGAAAGTCAATCAATGCCTTGACAGTCAGGCGTTCCTCTACTGCCAACCTCAGTGCGTGGGCATCTTCTGTCCCGTGCATCGATAGGCCGGTCAACGTCATGACGTCCAGAAGCGTCGGACCGATCTCCCCGAACTCTGTAATGAAGGTATGGCTCTGTGACTCCATCTCAAAAATAGTAGTGTGAGGCTGCTAATGTCCATGCTCAGCTCAACACTCTTGTACGTCGTCTCAATCGCTGCCACTAGCCCGAGCACCTCCAACCTCTCCCTCCAAGCCTCGCACCCCATCATGTATGCACACCAAAAAATCCAACCCACCGGCATGGTATTGTGGCCCTTGAACATCACAGGCGACCAGGGATATCCTCTCGCTCGGCCAACAAACCTGAAATGTACCGCGGCGACATTATCAGAGCAACCTCGAAGCTAGGCGCACGGACATACGGTGAAGGGACCATGGAGCCATCACGCATCGATGCAGAACTCCAAGGTGCCAAAAACACGTCAACTGACACCCGTCGCGCTAGTAATGCGTTGCTATGGCTCGGCGTCTGATCAAAGCTCCTCATCCTATCATCGTCGAAACCCAAAGGCATACCTAATGCATCGGCCGACACCGGTACGTCCTCATCATCCTTATCAAGCCCGTCACCCCGCGGCAACTGTGAATGCCCACTCGCCCCGCCATGACGGCGCGCACTTTGCTTTTTCCTCGACTTCTTCCGCGATCCGTCACCCATCACCCCGTCGGCCTCGGCACAGTCGGCCTCAGCATGGTCGGCCTTGGGCCTGTCGACCTCGGCCCCCGCGGCCTCGGCCTCCTTCCCCTTCTCCTTCCTCCTCTCTTCCTTCCTTTTTCTTTCCCTTTCTTCCTCCCTCCTCCTCCTCCTCTCCTCCCTCCCTTCATCTCCCTTCTCCCTCCCCCTTCCCCACCCCCGCCATGCCCTCGCCCTACGTCAGCCTCAGCCGAGTGGGCTTGGTCGGCCTCGGCCACCCGGACAGCCGGCCTTGTGCCCTTTCCCCCTACTCCCTTCCCCCTTCCCCCAACCTCCACCCCCTTCCTCCCCTCCCCAAGTTGGCCGAGGCCCCTCGGTGTGCCTCGGCCGGGGCCGAGGTTCCTCCTTGCAACCTTCCTCCTCTTCCCCCATAGCTCTTACATTGATGCATCCTTCTTGCTTCTTGGGTGGTCCTCAACCTCATGGGTCTTCAAGTCTCAACTCTTTCTTCTTCTTCTTCTTCTTCTCATCTCCTCTCCTCTTTCTTTCCTATCTTCTCTCTTTTTTTGGCTAAGTCTCTCTCTCTCCCAAGTCATGAAAGTTCAAGACTACCTAACTTTCCCCCCAAAAAAAAAATTCCCCCCCTTTTTCATTCAAAATTCAATCTCAAACTTTCCCCCAAAAAACTCCCAACAACTCTTTTTTTCAAACCGCTTCCCATTTTTGCGCTACCTTCATTGGGAATAACGTTACAACTTTTACGTAATTAATTTTACCACTAATAATAAAATTGACGCAAACCGATTTTCGGATAAAAATTTATTTTTCGCGCTACCTCTTTTTTCCACACCAACACTAACGGATACGTATACTCCATTTTCTGTTGCTCCGCTTTTTCTCGCTCGGTATTGCTTTTACTTTTTTTCGCGCTAACTTTTTTTTGCAAAAAAATCGACAAATTTTAACGAACATTCCCATCAACAAAGTCTTTCATTCCTGTAACTCCGGTTCCTCAAAATTCAATCCCGACATATTATTTTTGGGGCCGAACATGTATGCATGCGGCGCCCACTCGAGTTGCCCCTCTGCGCACACCACACGCAGGGGGCTTATGTTCCCAACCTATTCTCATCGTAACCAATAGCCCGCTAGGGGTCCCGCTTCACGCAAACACGTCCGCATAGTCAATGGTTAAATTTCCAACGCATCAAACCAGTCAGCGCGTGCACGCTCGAGTCACATGCCTTTTTTGCTTTGAGCGCCTTGTGCGTGACTTAGGCACTAATTATTTCACGTTAGCCTGACTCACAAGAGCACGATCGTCAAGCTGAGACCACCCGAACCCCTTTTGACCAAAAACATCGACGCAACCGGAGCGACGGGGTCAAGGGCCAAGGGCCTTGGCCAACCCCATGGGGTCGGCCTCGGCCTCCATGGGGGGTTGGCCTTGGCCTTCCCCCCCCCCCCCTCAGTTGTTCACTTTTTACTCAAAGTCCTTTTCGCGCTTTGTTTGCTTCGTACACTTCGTATGTGACTTTGGCACCTTGGTCGTCACGTGGGTACGATTCACGTCGACACGCTCGTCGTGATGCAACTTCTAGATTCGTCATTGCCTATCAAAACACTAACCGTCGGCGAGCCCGAAGTTCACCAAAAGGAGGAAGGTGCCTTGACCTTGGCCACCCCTAGGGTCGGCTTCGGCCTCCTAAAAGGGGTCGGCCTCGGCCTCCCAAAAGGGGTTGGCCTCGGCCTCCCAAGGGGGTCAGCGTTGGCCTTCCCCCAAAATCCCCGGCTTTGCCCCCTTTCTACGCACACTGTTCCAAACCATGTTTTGTGCTTCCGCAAAGCCCACCAACGCACACACATCAACCTCGTGATCCGTCATCCGATGTCTGGGACTTGTGTCGCTCTCGTGACGTTCTTCGCTCAAAGTCGCCGCACAACCGCTGAATGACATGTCGCCGACGAACCCTGTATCATCATTCTCAACTTTGTTATTACTACATATTTCATTCATTATTTTGGTATAACAAGCACACTCAACTCACGTCCTGTCTCCAGGACACCTAACGTGCACCCGTGCGCTGTCTTCATGACATTCGTCACCGCGCCTGTGTGCCCATTGTTCTGATACGTGCCCCCGACACCAAGTATTGCTCCGCGACGTTTATCGTCGCGCCTGTGCGCCCCTTTTCATGATACATGCCCTCGGCACCAAGTATTGCTCCGCGATGTTCGTCGCCATGCCCATGCGCCATTGTCATGATAGGTGCCCCTAGCACCAAGTATTGCTTCACGACGATCGTCGCCGCGCCCATGTGCCCATTGTCATGATACGTGCCCCCGGCACCAAGTATTGCTCCGCAACGTTCATCACTGCGCCTGTGTGCCTCTTTTCATGATACGCGCCCCCGGCACCAAGTATTGCTCCGTGACGTTCGTCACCGCACCCGTCTGCCATTGTCATGAAATGTCACCTTGGCACCAAGTACTGCCCCGCGACATTTGTCACCGTGCCTGTGTGCCCATTGTCATGATACATGCCCCTGGCACCAAGTATTGCTCAACGACGTTCGTCGACGCACCCATTTTCATGATACGTGCCCCCGGCACCAAGTATTGCCTGGCGACGTTTGTCGCCGTGCCCGTGCGCCATTCTCATGATGTGTGCCCTTAGAACCATGTATTGTCTCTGCAACGTTCGTCGCTGCGCCCGTGCGCCACTTCCACAACATGTGCCCACAACACTAGGTATTGTCTCGTACTGTAGGAACCGAGCCCATGCGCCTTAATCATGTTACATGCTTCCGGGGGGCTCTGTTCATAGTGCTCCGGCACGAGGACCCCTCGCAGCGGGATGGACTCGTTACCACAAAGTCATCACCGACGGGATAGGCTCGTTACCACAAAGCCATCGCCGTCATAATCACGGGGGGCTCCGTTCGTAGTGCTCCGGCACGAGGACCCCGCAGCCGATGGACTCGTTACCACAAAGTCATCGCCGCAACGAGATGGGCTCGTTGCCATAAAGCCATCGTCGTCACAATCACGGGGGGCTCCGTTCGTAGTGCTTCGGCACGAGGACCCCTCGCATCGGGATGGACTCATTACCACAAAGTCATCGCCACAATGGGATGGGCTCATTACCACAAAGCCATCGCCGTCACAATCATGGGGGGCTCCGTTCGTAGTGCTTTGGCACGAGGACCCCTCACAGCGGGATCGAGTCATTATCACAAAGTCATCGTCGCCACGAGATGGGCTCATTACCACAAAGCCATCGTCATCACAATCACGGGGGGCTCCATTAGTAGTGCTCCGGCACGAGGACTCTTCATGGTGGGATAGGCTCGTTACCACAAAGCTATCACCACCTAGGGTGACTTGCATGACACTAGGCACTGAGCTGTGACCATGTCCACTCAAGTTACCGGTGATCGTTGGCGCCCTCAGGATAATGACCCCTGGGTCACTCCGAGACGGGAGTAGGTCTTTGGAGGGCATCGAACCTAGTCCGCCTAGCAGTTGGTCACGGGGGCAACCCTCGCCGCTGTCAGGTTCTCTGCGCGTGTTTTGACACACTTGTGGGATTCAATAAGGGCTTGGAACGGTGGCTGGGGCAACAGGCTCACTTTGATCATGCAACTGCGGTGTGGTCAGTCTTCTCAGACTGGTAGAGCGACGTTGTATGGGGGGAGGCAGTGCGAATTTAGGAACCGGCAGTCGAACGGAGAACCAGTATTTTGGGATCCCCTGGTGACGTGTCACTCCCAGGAGACGACATGTGGCATTTTATGGCATAAGCATACTATTTACTATAAATAGTGGACTTTTGGACTCATTCTGGATAGAATTTTCTCATTTAACAAAAATCACTTTCTCACTCTAGAACTTGAGAGCTCTTGGATTCTAGAGAGAGAAATATATTTCTCTTGTGATTTTGGACATAACATCGACCGTGACATTGGACTGTAACTTGGACCTCAGCTTGGATCATCGACTGCTTGCCCTGTTCGCCTTAGCCTCGTCTCAGCAGCACTGCTACTCCTCATGACCCGTATGGGAAGCTTTGCTCTCTGCCCTTACTCCGTCTTTACTGTCTCTCACTGTATACATCTGGCAGGTGACATGGATTGCGTCCCTTGTGGCACCTCCACGTAGTATGAACCCACTTTCCTTGGCATCAAATATTTAGCGATAGAAAATATGTCATCCAAAGTTTTGATGACAGTTTTTAGTGACGGATTATTCATGCCAAATATTTCCTGATTTAGCAACAGAAATCCTGTCGCTATAAGTTTGTCGCCATTGGAGAAGGAAAATGGTTGAATCCATTTTCAATTCCGTAACGGTAAAGGAGACAATGTTCACACCGTTGTTGTTGACGAGTTCTGGGAAGAGGCATATCGTCCTCTTCTCTGTGATCTTCAGATGGTTTTGTGTATCCATATAAATACATTTTTTTAGGCAATTCAGTTTTTAAATATATGAAAACATTTTGTTTTAAAAATTTCAGAATACTCTCCTAATCTCCCAAAGTCTATCTACAATTGTTTCACAAAGATTTCGGAGATCTTCGATTTTACTAATCGCAGTTCTTCCAAGGGTTTGTTATATCCTGAGAACGAATTTGTCTGCAACCCATTAGCAAACTCTATCTATAGTGAGGGTAAATAATGTTCTAAAGAAAGTGTCTTTAGATATGCCTCAAAGCCTTTTTCGTTTCCATTTACCGAAATTTTTTCCTAACAAGTCCGTGCTAAAGGGTCATTTATTCTAGTGAGACTTTTTTGCGACGAAAAAAACGCCGTCATTAAAAGTTAAAATATTTTATAAAATATATTTTTTATTTTTGTCATACCCAAACGGTCAAAGCTATAATTACAAAATTTTCAACAATACAATCTCAATTCAGCAAATAATTCCCAATGCACACTAGGGTTAAATAATTGCTGGTCCATCAGCAATTATTTAACCTTAAAACAGACACAACACATATGTATGAAGAATGTATTCTATATCAATTGAAAAATAAAATGTATACAAAGTTCAGAAGGGCACGGGAGCAGGGGACAATAGAGTAGGGGAAGGGAGTACAAGTCGGAAGGGAGGGGGGCACATGAGCGGGATACAAACAGCTAGGAGGTCGAGGAAGGGCTGATCAGGGGTCGACAAGTCCCAGATCTGGAGCCTGCTAATCGTCCTCATCCACGGGTGCACTGGGAGGCAAATCTAGCTCAACATGTCCAACAGCATTGCCCTGCACGTAAAGGCACAGGCGCATTAATCTCGATAGCAATCATAAAAAGTGTTTACTTAACATTTATAATGGTTGTACCCGATTATTCACAACAGTCATCCTGAACACCTCCGTAGTAATGCGACGGATCTTGTCCTCTTGTAACAACGGTCTCCCACGGTCAATGTCAATGTTTATGGAGGGGCAGCGGGGGGTGGGGACACTGCTATCAAGACACATGCAGTCGTACCAGGAAGGCCGTGTATGTTGCCTTTCTGCCTATTGACGACCCCCTATGTATCCAGCCATCGCTTCAATCCCTCAGTACTCATGTCCATACTTGTGCCCGTACTTGTGGACGCTTGTGGCTGTCAGGATTGCTGCCTAGACTCCCTGATGATCTATTCATACGAGGCTTGCAAAACAGTGATTTGACATTCAAAACATTAAGGTGACAAACATGGATTAATTTTACGTTATACCTCATACTTGGGGATCAGTTGCACCCAGCACCCCAGTGTTTTAAAATTGGCAGCCAACACCAAAATTTTGAAAATCTTGGTTTTCGGCACCAAATGACGGTCAATATGACCTTTGACCAAACATCTGTTACTTTTTAGGGACATAATTGTCAGTTTGCTTATTGTGTCCAAAGCGGCATCCCTGTGGCATCTACATGGTGTCCATGTGGCATCTATGCGCCATCCACATGGAATATCCAATATAAATTTGTGTTGCCACCCTCATTATGAAAGGATAGCTACAAATGTCGTTAGTTAGTGACATTTTTATAAACTCATTTTAACGACAAATCTTAACGGTGTTTATTTTATATTATTAAATAAAAGTCACTAAAAATATTCAGCGATTACTAATTGTCGCTAAACGAGATTTGCACTTATTAGTAGCCAAAAAAATTTCAATTTTTATATCTCATCTCCGGAAGTATATTTCCTTTCTTCCTTCAACTCCAACCACATCAACACCACCACGGCCTGCCACGCCATTACCTACCTCTGCCACCAAAATCCAATTCAATCAGATAAAGCCCAATATAATCGGTAGACCAAAACTCAATCACCACCGGAAGACAACGCCGCAACCACCTTTGCCTTGTTCTTTCTTGCATCTGATGCTCTCTCTCTCGTTCTCTCATCTGTAAATACCACCAAACCATTGTCAACACAACAACACACTCATCAACACCATTCCCTAATCACACCCACACTATTACTACCGTTAAACATGAGATCAAACAAATTAGAAAGAATTTCATGATTAAAATATAGCCTAAACCAAAACTTTCAGCTGTTGAACCAAGGAGTAGTAGACGTGGCTTTCTCCGTTCACGACTCTGGTACTATTGACTCAGACCTGGGATGCCGATGAAGAGAAGCAGATTCAAAAACTATGGATATGGGGCTCAGATCTATGGTACCAACTATGGTGGCGGCGAGTTTGGCAGCTGTGGATCTAGATCTGCTAGTTGTTTGTAGGTTTGGTGGGGGGCTTACTGATGGCACCGCAAGGATGGTGGCTAGTTGGTGGGGCAATTGGAGAGGGCTCAGAGGTGGATGGGTGCGATCGCCAGCTGCTGGGGGTTGGCAGTGGAGGGTGGCAGTGGTGGCTTTTCACCATTGGTCCAAAGGCCATTTTCATGTCCGTCATTTGGTGTTGGAAAACCAAGATTTTCAAAATTTTGGTGTTTGGTGCCAATTTTAAAACACTGGGGTGCTGGGTGCAACTGACACCTAAGTATGAGGTGTAGCGTAAAATTAATCACGACAAACATCAACGAAGGCAACAATTTAACAAACTAAACAAATTAGATCGTAACTTACATCGATCTACCAGGAAATATCTAAAACAAAGTCCCCCGCTTGGTGTTGATCATCTTTATCCTTCTTCCTCACGTGCATCTCAATGTATGTTAGAGCATAGACCTCATCCAGTGCCAAGTTCGGGTGCTTAATTGCATTTTTGTGTCGGAGGACGTCGTGAGCCACCGACCCCCTATCCCCTGTGTGCGTGGGATCTTTGTCCTGTTTGTTCTCACTTCCACTCTTACTCTTGGCCTCTCAGGATGTATCAGTCCTCCACATATCAACCATCGTTCTCCATACTACTGGCAATATACAATGACGAGGAAATCCCTTCTACTTATCCATCGAGGCACCCTTGGGCACCATCTTCCACGCCCACTCCTGTGCGTCGTACAGCCATCGCATGTAATTTTTGCCAATATAGGCAAAAAAAGCATGTCGCCCCAATGCTTGCTGCTCAGGTGACTTAAACTCGAACCCCTCCTACAAGGCATCCAATTACACAATCAATACGATTGATTTAAAATTATGCTAATTAAATAAATAATGAGTGACACAAATGGATAAAAACATACCAGCCACTCCTCCCATAAGGACTCCCTCGTTGTGGCATCCCAGTCCTTCCAGTATAGCCATGACTCAAAGAATCGGCCCTTCACAAGGACGCCGATCTTCATCTTCGTCGGAGTCTACAGGATCCTGATTAAAAAACAACCATCGAATACATTAAACTAGTGGACAGTAATAAATATCAGAATTGAAGATTATAAGTACTGCGTTATGTAATTTTTTTTACTTACTGGGCCTCCTGGGTGAGGATAACTCCCTGTTTATGCTAGGGGTCGATGCACACCCCGTGTGTTGGTCCACGACCTCATCGAGATCCTGCAAAACACCAACAGTAATAAAGATCAAATATAATTTACATATCAATCTAACATTATGACCAAACGCCTTTATCAAATATACTTGAGGTAGAACCCACAGAAGAAGGAGAACTAGCGGGCATGTGGGAGGAATCGGAGCGGCACTGGGCCAGTGGCTAGAACTAGGACTGGGGCTGGGGTAGCAGCTATGGGTAGGGATAAGGCTGGGACTGGGCCCCCGCCTACTGGATGTGGACTTTATGTGCCTCATTATCATCAGGCAATGACGAGGTGGAAGCCACCGAGGTTAACGTACCTCGGCGTCCACCGGGAACACGGATGGCCCGTAATCTATCCATGTCTGACTTCATGTACAACAAGTCCAAATTAAAGAAATTAACACATACAAAACAATGTATAGTCCGCATCATGTTACAATACTAATAAATGAACCGAGTATAAAAACACTATATGAACCGAGTACTAAAAGAATGCATGTTATAATAGTACAAGTCAATCATATTCATTTTGGGAATCATCGTCATCATCATTGTCAGACTCGTCATCCTCTTCTTCCTAGGATTCGTTGTCTTCTTCATCGAGTAATTCTTTCTCTTTGTCAGTAGACTCAGCCTCATCATCTTCAACAGTTTCTACGTCTTTCGCGTCATCATCTACGACTTCTTCCAATACATCAATTGTTGGTTACAGAGGGAGATCGCCCTCCTCATTGTCCACCCCAACAGGTACTGGGACAAGTGCTTGGTCAGGTTGAAAGGTGTCTACCTCACTGTCATATGCCACGGGCAATTTCTTGAAATTGATAACTGTATATCAATGAGATTTGGGATTTGTGACGTCCTCCGCGTAAAGACTTGTGTAGCTTGACTAGCAAACACAAACGACTCGTCTGATGCAAGTTTTAACTTAACATTGACATCTACAATCCCCTGCGAGCTAACATGGATTCCTCTACCACATATGACATCAAACCATGTACACTTGAGCATTACTAGATGATTTTGGAAACCCAGTATGTTACCTCAACAATCTCATCCAGCTCTCCATAAAAGTCCATGCAATTCTCGTCATAACTATCACCGTTGACCAAGACTCCACTGTTTTGGGTTTGTTTCGTCCGGTCATCATCTTTTAAGTTAAACCTAAACTCATTGATGATGTAGCCTCCATGATAGGGTGCTTGTTTACTAGGCCCTCGAGCTAATAATTTCAACAGGGATGCTACTGGAGCGTCGATCGACTGAACCTATTATATAAGACGGTGAAAGTTAATAAACCACATATGGAGTGACATATGAGACATAGTATATTTTGGTTAAAGACTTACGTCTTCTGAACCACTCTACAAATTGCAATTTTCAATGAGAGTCAAGTCCAGCGGGATCAGTGATTAAAGATTTTGCATCGAATTCACTGCATATCGAGAGAGTTAACCCACTGATCAAACATTTTTAATTATGTACAGTAATTATCTTAAGTCAGAAACTTACTTAACGAATGTTAAAACTTCATCACAATTTAGAAGGGCATATGCTATTGCAGCAGTGTACTCTACATCCGTTAGCCACCGAGTATAGGTTCGTCCGAATGGACTACCTGTTACTTGAATATTGACAATTGCCCTTCCAAATTTTTGCTGGCTGGGGGCTCATTTTGGCCTAGTTAATTTAACCTTGTATCAACATCAGGCCCAAAATATTGGCTACAAAAGTTGACAAGCTCTTCCACTACGTAAGTCTCAACAATTGAGTCCTCAACACAAACTTTATTACTGACTTTCTTCTTCAAATGGAATATGAGCCTAGAAGTTTAACGAATAAAGTTAGGTGGAATATCAATGAATCAGTGTTTGCATTACCTGTAAACAAACAACATAGAGTTAAAGCAATATATCTCAAATGGATACATCCATCGATATTGCACAACAGCCTACCCATCTTAGCTGCATAGGCCAAAGGAATGGGAAAATGCTCTATTGAATCAAAGAATAACAGTGGGAAGATTTTCTCAAGCTTGCAAATTGTCAACACAACGTTCTTCTCAAGCAGTTCCATGTAACTCACCCAGATTGTAGAAGAGCAGATATCTTAAAAGAAATGAGATAATTCAGTTAAAATCTCGTGTACAACCCTTAGCAACAGTCTCCGGAAGGCAATAGGAATGAATCTTTCCATAAATACGTGACAGTCGTGACTCTTCATCCCTTCGAACTTGCATTTCGATACATTACAGCAATGAGATTTGTTGATGCCTATCCGGAAGTTTCAAATTCTTAATCCACTGATAGACCTTCTCCACTTGTTTCTTGTCTAGACAGTAAGGTACTTTTGGAAGCAGCGTCTACCTATTGACTATCCGAGGACGCAGTTCACGGCGTGCACCCAACTGATGTAGATCTTTTCTCGCTTTAAGGTGATCTTTTGATTTTTCCTTGAAATTAATCACTGTGCTGAACACATAATATTCTTCTCGATATGCATCACATCCATGTTATTTCAAATAATGAGTGTCCTCCAGTAAGCTAACTCAGAGAAAATACATTATTTCCTCCAGTTGTGCTCTTTCATGTATCCTGAAATCTTATGATCTAGCACACCCTTGCAGTATGGTATGTCAGTATCAAGTGCTTCCAGGTGCGAGAGCACTTCTTCACCATATGGGTAGTCCAGTGTGACAACCTCACACTCAATTTTCTGGTCAAATTTATCCTTCTACCTACGAAACTGATGGTCTGGTGGCAAAAGCTTTTGGTGCCATCTGAACCACGAGGGCTTCCCGACGTGCTTTATCGTATGACCGTGATTCATGGCCATACAAGCAGGACATGTGTGCTCCACCCACACATCATTCCTGATTCAAGAAAATCGTGTATAGTTCACATCAAAGCAGCCCTCATCTGAAAGTTCTGTTTGAGGGATGCATCATAAGTTTTGACTCCATGATCCCATAGTTATTTGAGCTCATAAATCAACGGCTTTAAATACATATCTATGTCCTTACCGGGACTTTTCGGCCCCGGAATAAGCCAACGACAAAAATATGTACGGCTTCTTCATGCACATGCCCGGTGAAAGGTTGTACATGATAATAATAATAGGTCATATGGAGTAAGGCGTGCTAGACTACCCAAAAGGGTTGAACCCATCGGTTGCCAAACCAAGTCTAACATTTCAAACTTCCTGAGCAAAGCTTAGATGCCTACAGTCAAACTTCTTTCAAGCCTCTCCATTAGCTGGGTGTGTCAGCGTATCAGCATCGTTGCAACGGGTTTCACAGTGAGCCCTCATATGTTCAGTCATGTTAGAGGAGTAGTACATCCTCTGAAGCCTTTGGGTAACGAGAAAATATCGCAGTACCTTCCGAGCAATGTTTTCCTTCTTCCCTCTATCCGATTCATACCTCAAATGATCACATACTGGACACCGTGTCAAGTCTTTATTCTCTTTCCAGAATAATGCACAGTCGTTATTGCACACATCTATTCGCTCATAGCTCAATCCAAGTTTCCTTATCATCTTCTTCGCATCATAGTACGACGGGGGCAGCTTTTCACTCTCTGGAAAATTTTCTTTGATAAAAGTAACAAACTTGTTAAATCCTTTCTTACTTATCCCGTGGTCCGATTTCAACTGCAATATCAGACTAACTGCAGACTGAATGTGTTTCTAGATTCCATCCCACAACTGCTGCTCCGTATCTCTAAACAAATTAGAAAACTGAATAGCCCCGGCCCTTCGTTCGGCTACTAGGGACTATAATCGTCGTGGTAGTCACCCCATTCAACATTAGCATGCCCAGCACCCCTAATCATATATCGGTAATCATGTTGTGCCTCATCCCTAATGTCAGCTTGACTAGCCGGGTTGGATGACAATACTATCATTTTTCCGTGCTGCGTCCACCTTGTGTATCCACACATAAAACCGTACCGGAGAAGATGTCCTTTTACCACCATTCTCCTTCTCTAATACAACAACTCACATTTACTGCACTAACACTTTATCGTCCCAGAGTCAACATGTGCAAGATGCGTGTAAGCAAACTCGAGAAATTCGTCGATGCAATTATCAAAATCCTCAGCATCCTTCCTTTTCAACCCAAATTTGATTGATCGACATGACGACTAAGATTACGTACTGTATACCACCTTAAATTAAAACCTCTAATTAGGTAGGGTCGATGTGAAAACAAATGCATGCCGGTGATAAAATGTCCATAAATACCCACTTCGTTCTCTAATAGGTAGTGGCCCTATCCCGTTCCAAAAAGCACATGTTTATAAAACAGTTACCAACTCATGTTTAGTCCTATGTCTGCGGAAAATTCGGCAACACATTCCCGTATTTCTTCAAGTACAGGACATCGATTAGGTGTTCTAACATCCGTCTAATCTTGCAAGAGCAAGATTAGACGGATGTTAGAACACCAGATCTGTATGCACCCAGAGAAACACTGTAGAACATGTACCAAATATCCACGACATAGAACACAGAGCATGAGTAGATACACTATTTTATAAACACTTAGCTTTTCCAAATTGTATAAACTGGACATCTAAAGGCTCAGTACAAAGCATTACTTTGTAATTTTAAATGGGAACTAAGGGTTTTTATCCATGCATGCCCTTAAAAATTGGTAACATATGCAACCATCTTTTTGAAATTTCAAAATTTTGAAAAGATGGTTGCATACATTACCAATTTCACTTTAATTCGAATTCATTGGTAACGAGTTGAACCAACTCGTTGTTAATGCACTTAACAAAATAACGACGAATATTCCTAATGCAACTCGTTGTTAATGGACTCACGTTTCTCAGTGGAATATAGATTAATTTGGGATGTACTAGGGCTTATTAGCCCTAATTAGGGATGTACTAGGGTTTAATTAGGGTTACGCAGGGTAATTAGGGTTAATAGGTTTAATTAGGGCCTAGTTTCGGTAATTATGTTGTAATTAGAGCTAATTAGGTTTAATTAATGCCGTATTAGGGTTTAATTAGGATAATTGATGCTTAACCCTGATTAGGATTTAATTACGTTTAATTAGGTTTACTTAGTGCTTATTATTAGGGTGTAATTAGAAGTAGATAACTTTAGATATAGAATAGCTTCGCAACTTTATAGAGGTTGGCCTAGAGCAGTTAGGTTCATTCTACATCTGTCAAACAAGAAGAATCCGGCTGAAGATGAGGCCCAATGATGACTTCTTGTAAACGATTATTTTTAAGACAATAATTTTATTTTAAATACCAATTTAATCAAAGTTCGATTGAATGTTGTGGCTTTTGTGTTGGTTTATTTGTGTTGTGGTCGTTTATTTATGTGTTGTGGATTTCTGGCCCTTGTTGAGATAGGTTTGATGGTGGTAAAACTGAAGGTAATGTCTTCGCAGGTATGCTAATACACTGTCCGTTACATAATGTAGCGGACAGTCCAAACACCAAAAATATTCTAAGTGTTGAAATGTAATGACTCTGCTGTGCCGTTCGCTAGATAGTCTAGCGGGCAGTCTACACAACAAAAAATATTCTAAGTATTGGGAGTCTAATGTTAGGGCACTAAAACACCAAAAATGTTCTAAGTGTTGAAGTGTAATGACTCTACTGCGCCGTCCGCTAAATAGTCTAGCGGACAGTCCACACAACAAAAAATATTCTAAGTATTGGGAGTCTAATGTTAGGGCACTAAAACACCGAAGATGTTCTAAGTGTTGAAGTGTAATGGTTCTGCTGTGCCTTTCACTAGATAGTCTAGCGGACAGTCTAAACCAAAAAATATTCTAAGTGTTGAAGTGTAATGGTCCTGCTGCGCTGTCCGCTAGATAGTCTAGCAGACGGTCTAAACACCAAAAAATATTCTAAGTGTTGAAGTATAATGGTCCTGCTGCGCTGTCCGCTAGAAAGTCTAGCGGACAGTCTACACACCAAAGAATATTCTAAGTGTTAGGAGGGAAATGATTCTGCTGCACCGTCCACTAGGTAGTCTAGTGGACTGTCTACACACCATAAAATATTCTAAGTGTTGAAGATTGGGGTTTCTGCTGCGCTGTCTGCTAGATAGTCTAGTGGATGGTCTAAACACCAAAAAATATTCTTAGTGTTGGGAGTCTAATGTTAGGGCATTAAAACACCAAAAATATTCTAAATGTTATTACAAAAGATTTTTACAAAAAATTATTATAAAAAGTCCAACAGGCTTGATGGCTCATAAAAGATTATTACAATAAAAATTCATTAAACTAAAGGTCCACTGCATCTTCTTCCTTGTCTTGCAAACCCCCTGGACTTATCCCAGTGCCTTGTAATGGTTCGGCTTGTCATGGTTGAGTTTTTTGTTGCACAGTGCACATCTTCTCAACTTTTTAGGTTGAGTTTCTTGTTCAATAGAGCTCTTTATCCGCGTAGATCTCTTGCGGCCTTTCATTTGCGATATTATTGGATCTAAAGGCCGGATATCATTGTCCTCTTCCTCAACTGGCTCATCATCTTCTGATCCCTATGTAGGCTCAGTGTCAACCCAATTCCTGTCTGAAGCTACTTCAAACTGGTCAACGATGGGCTCTTTACTTCGCTATCTTGAGGAGATGTTTATACCCGGTCATTATAGCAGCACCCTTTACGGTCATTGTCACCAGATGATTATATCGCAACGTCTTTGATTCTTTAAAGTCAGTATACGGATGCTCCGAAAAGACAATGGTACCATGCAACCTGTTTGCAACCTTCGTCCACCGCTGCAGGATGTATTTATCAGGGATTGCCTTGATATTCTTTTAGGTGAAAAGGCACAGAATGTGTCTACACAGGATGCCATGGAACTCAAACTTCTTGCAAACACATGTCACTGAATCCGTCAATGTGTCATGGCTCACCGTATACATTCTGTGCAGCTTCTGAGGGACGAGGTCATTCATCAGCGAATAAACCTTGAACTCACGTGTAGACTTTTCTGCCACCTTGTTTATACTGTATCACTCCAATTTTTGCAGCTCTACTTGGTATTGCACGAATAGCTCCTTCGTATAGACTTTGCACCGTTCAGCTCCAACGGGGTCTTAAGCAACCTTCTCCTTTCTTTGTACGTGCTTGCAAAGTCTGTAGCCCTTTCTTTCACGAATACCGAGGCAACCGCTTTTTGGGCGGATGTGACGAAACTCTTCAAATTGGTAGCTGTACCCACATAACTATCGAACCATGGCATTCATAGATTCACTCCTGCCCGTCTTTTTCATGCCCGTAGAAAAATATCTTCTCGTGTAAACGCCAATCCATTGCTCTTTGAGCTCGTACAAGTGTTGGAGCCACTCGTTGTCTTGCAATGAGTAATCCCAAACAAGCTTTTCCCACCTCTCTTCAAATTCCTCAATCGTTAACGACTTAACAATGCACTTGTCAAAATCCTATTTAAAGTCTGGATACTTTGCATACACGTGATGCAGACGTTTAGGGTATTTGTTGCTTATGTGCCAGGTGCACAAGTTGTGTCGAGTATCTGGGAAGACGGTAGTGATAGCCTTTTTCATTGCCAAATCTTGATCGGTGATGATAACTTTGGGTGCTTTGAAGTTCATTGCTTCCAGCCATGCCATAAACAACCATACAAAAGAACTCTCGCTCTCGTCCCTTAACAAAATGAACCCGAACAGGATGAAGTGATAATGATGATTGACGCATGTGAAAGGAGCGAAGGACATCGAGTACTTGTTGGTACGGTATGTGGTGTCGAAAGTCACGACATCCCCAAAATGCTTATAAGCAAGCCTCGAACGACCGTCGACCCAAAAAATTATGGAAACTCGATGCTCATCGTCAAGTTTATAATCGAAGGTAAACTACGGGTCCTCCATCTGCATCCGCTTCAATAGGCTCATTGTGGATTGAGCATCATTGAGGTCATACGCGACTCGTCTTTGGGTTCGGACTACGTTACAAACGTCTATCGTGTTAAAGTTTAGATTCTGAATTTCCCTAGCCTGTTCAGCAAGAACATTAACAGTGTCGGTAGGTCCAATCCGCGCATTGCATGAATCAGGCTCCTTGCAACCTTACCCATCTTCTTGTGTTGATGCATCTGACTCACCTTAAAAGGGGTTACTAACGGGTGATTGTGTGTCAATTCCAAGCTAGTAATAAGCCAATGATCTTGCTTGGGTTTATGGCTTACGAACATCTTGACCTGACAATTTGTGCGCGCAAAGCAGTTCCATCTTCTTCGTGCATATCCTATTTCATCATCACTGTCATCATTATCGACGTGTGTCTCATTTTGCAGTAGGTGTCTGCCCCTATGACACTCGTAAGCGAGAGCATATATTTTTTTTATGTTTCTTGTTCTTGTAGTCTTTATTCTAATGCCAAAATCAACCCTCAACGAATACGCTCGAAAACATTCTTTGGCTTCCTCCATTGTTTTAAATGTTTGCCCTAGATACAAATCACTAGCATCTACTGGGTGTTGGAGCTTAACACGAAATCAGACATTGTGACACAAAATCTATGTATAAATAAATTACGCTTAACTATCAAAGAGAGTTTCTTGAACATAACAAATCAAAATTACCTTGATGAATAGACCAATTTAGCATGACAAATATATCAAAAATAATCTCAAAAGTATCTCCAATTTAATAATTATTAATTTCTCTTACATAATAAATTAAAATTACTAAGATGAATAAACAAATTTAGCATGCCAAAAGCCAACAAACATAATCTCAAAAATTCGAATGAATAGAATTGATAAATACAATAAACATAAACCCAAAAAAAATCTATATATCCATCCAAAAAAAAGATAACTTCATCATTCAACCCGTAAAGAAAACTTCACCATTCACAAACTTACCTTGCTCGAAGCAAGTGTTACTTGAAGGGAGCTGAAAATGGAAGCAAGTGGATCTTAAGTAGATGAAAATGAAAAAAGAGGTGGGAATTAGGGCACTTTAGGGTATATCTATCAAGTGATCTGCTACACAGTGTAGTGGACGACAGTCGTGGCGACAAGATGTGACATGTGGACACGATGTGGATTGATGTGACATGTCGTCCGCCACACAGTGTAGGGTCAAAAATTCGTCCGCTACACTGTGTAGCGGACGAGATAGGGGGCGGTTTGGTAAAAAATCACGTCCGCTATACTGTGTAGCGGACAGCTGACAGACTTTAAAAAAAAAGATCTGGGCTGTCCAGGATGGAAGGCCAAATCGCGTTGGCAACTTCTCTTATTTTGCTAGCGCTATCAACGGATAAACTCCATATTATATATATATATATGGGAGTCGATTCCTGTCTACCGGTGGGAAAAAACTTATTTCTCCACCAAACCGCTACTCTTTGTAGCGGTTGTAACTATTCCTCACAAATACCCAACCGCAACACTTTGCTACGGTTGGAATAAATTGTCACGGGGCTCACAAAAACCCAACCGCAACATTTTGTTGCGGTCGGAATAATTTCCAAAAAAGTAAACCAAAAGCCAACCGCAACAAAGTGTTGCGGTTCACTCCGGATGGGCCCCCTTCCCCCGCCATGTGGTGTCCCCCTTCCCCCCCCCCTCCCCCCATTTCCATGCCCAACCGCAACTCTTTGTTGCGGTTGGCATGATGACTTCAATGGGCCAACCGCAACAAAGAGTTGTGGTTCCCCCCCCCCTCGATGGCCCCCCCACGTGGTGTCCCCTGTGATGCCCCCTTACCCCATGGCCCCCCCTCCCCCCATGGTCCCCCCTTCCCCCCCCCCCCGTGATGCCCCCTTCCCCATGGCCCTCATTCCCCCTCCTGTGATGCCACGTGGTGTCCTTTCCCCGTCCTTTTTCCTGCCCTCCCCCCTCCTTTTTTTTTCTAGAGGCAGCTCAAAGCTTGGCCACAGAGTCTTCTACCATTTTTTTTCTTTCACAGCCTTTGACTGCTCACTCACGGATATTTTTTTCTCTGTCTTCTTTCTTCTCTCTCCTTCACTTTTTTCTCTTTATAATCCTTCCTCCTCGAACCCTTTCTTCCACTCTCCATCATCTTTACCAACTGTCTTCATACTCCATATCTCACCTACCTAGTCTCCACAACAATACAAACAAAAAAAATTTACGTTAGAAGATCGGTGGATTTTTCTTTAAATATATCAAGTCAAAACAAGTAAGTATTTTGAATTTTCTTATAATTCAATGTTAATTTCAAAGTTCAAAAATAGTCATTGTAGACTCAAATCGAAGATAACAAAAATACAAATTGAAGGAAACAAAAATCAGATCAATCGGAGATCGGATGAGCGGTATTACATTTATAGATTCCAAAATAGCGATTTTTTAGGGCATCAAAATTAGGATTTTTCACGAATTTATAAAAAATAGCTAGAGCTAGATTTTGCCAAAGTACGAAAAAGAGACCCTAGTAATTTTTAAAAGATCTATATCAAGGAAAAATTTTAGATTTTTCCAAAGACTGGAAAGAGGTTAACTGATACGGGGAACCTTGTAATTTTGCAGTGTAATTTAAAATATCAAGCCAGTGCGATTTCACGCGAAACTTTTATGAGAACCCTAGGATGTTGGGAAGTTCCATCCCCCAGGATTTGGGCCATTCCGA